>APFE031041705.1:71529-208052 GCA_000404065.3 Pinus taeda
ACCTGCGTACCCATAGATAAACATGTTTTAAAGTGACTTTCTCTCTTTTTGAAGTTTGACATGAAGAGCAGAGGTATGGGGCTTGACAAGGAGGACAACATGGCTATTTAACTGCAGATAACCATGGTGACAAATTTCAGTGTAACAAAGACCATGACCAATGACTATTAATTGGAGTTCAAGTGTGCATATGCAATCAAATCATTGTAGCTAGTGGTATTTGTTGAAGGTAATTAAATATTAATATGAAAGTAACATTCAATGTTACGTCAACTGAATGGGGTGGAAGCGACACTTGTCTCGTGTAATGGGAGAACATGGGACACAGGGGATACACTTGAAGTATGGGAGGTTGACGGTGATCCTAATATTGGTTGTTCAATGAAATATTATAAGGGGCATTGTTGCCACAAAATCTAGTAGACCTTGGAGAAGGAAACCGCATAAACTAAACCAAGAAGCAACACTGGGGTAGTGGCCCACTATCGCCACAATCAAAACCCCCTACTCTTTACGAAATTTCACCAATGATCTTACTAGGAGGTCTTCAAGAAAGACACAATTTTGGTTCAAGGCTTCACAAGGAAGCACTTCACTTTCTATGAAAAATCCTAGAAAGAAGGGCTCAAGACCCAGGGTTTGATTGATTTGATGAGTGTTAGGGAAAATCAAGGTCAAGGAAAGGAGAAAAGGTTTCTTACAATATATGTTAGCTAAGCCGAGGCTCATGAAACCTTCAATAAAGTCCTTAAGTTGAGGGAAGAAAAACTAGGGTTTCCCTCTTAGGGCAGACACCTAGGGCAAGAGAATTTATGGATGAAATTGAAGCAGATGCCAAACAAATTGATAAGTTTTGTGGAAAACCCTACCTACTTGATGTTTAGACTCTCCAACCACCAAAATTCTTCCTCCCTAGAAATTCGCACCAAGCCCTAGCTTTCTTCTCTAGCCTTGAAAGGACCGATATTTATGGGAGAGAAAATATGAAGAAAATGTGAGAATTATCACCAACAATTTGGATTAGTTCCTTTTCCTTTGTGCATATGGAGTGAAGGATGTGTTATATTAGCTAACCTTGTTTCCAAGGAGGCCGAAATTTGATGCCCTAACAACAAATTTCAAGCTTTTTACCCATTCAATGAAATAATGGAGTTTTAGATAGAAACTAGGAGTTCACCAATAGGACAATTCTTAACATGTCATGTATGAGCAATGCATACAACATTCATCTAGATAACATTCAATTAATATTCAATAAAATTATGGCACAATTTTAGCATGAACTAGAACCAATCATTCCATACATTAGACATGGAATGTAGATCTTCAACAATCAAGAGTATTTATAAGAGAATGTGCAAGAAATACATCCATTAATCCAAAGAATATCCAAAAATCAACTCCAAACATCAAAACGAATCCAAGATCTAATATATTTCACAAAACAAGAAGTGCGAATTCCTTTAAGGAGGCCAACATTCCAATGAATGATGGTGATGAGAGATCAAATGAGAGATCTCTATATGTGCTCTATCATATCGTATTTTAGCCTACAAGCCTCTCTAATCATAAATTAATGTGCAAGTAATAGCCTAGCTCACAATTTGACCTAAAAAATGTTGGAAATTTGATTTTATCTCCACAAATGCTAGCCGAAATGCTAACGTCATGCTTGTGTTGGCTTCTTGAGGGCTGCCGTTGAGGCCTTTTGGTGCCATGAAAAGTGTAGAGGGTATTTTAAGTCAAGATATAGGGGTTGACCCTTGTATCTTGCTGCAAACCATCATGTGGACCTCAAATATGGATTTGGGGCACAAAACTGGGTCTCATGGGTCTCCAAGTGGTGCAATTTCCATCTCTACTCCAACACCGAGGGAACTAAAGATGGTACTAGCCCTTCCATGTCTCAATGCATGAGACAAACCTCATTTGGGCCCTGGATCAACTGGAAAACCATGTATACTGCTAATCTAGCTGGGGACATGATGGTCCAGGTGCATCATCCCATGAATAATAAAGAAAATGTAAGAATGCGCCAGTTGTTGAAGGTTCCCATGGCTATGAATGATGCTCTATAATTGTACGTAGTCCCATGACTCTCAATGCATCACTTGTGGATGTCAATATGTCCCTCTAAAGGACCTAAACCCCAGTTAAGTTGCCCATAACTATAGATGGAACCACTTGCCAATTACTCACAATATCCAATGTTGCAACTTTCATCCTCAGTTACATTTATCATTATTGCATCTAAGTTAACCAAGCTTAAAAGAAATAGGCATAATAACACTTCAAATATGGCTTCTCTTCCAAAATTTGGGCCTTAGTCACGTAATGGTGTTATCTCCATCGGTAAGAGTGCTAATAGACGACCCTATTAGGTGTTCCCAAAACCCAAAGGGAAGTGACATGTCCTTGGTCCACCCTTCAATCATTAGGTACCATGTGAATAATGATGGAATACACGGGGAAAGAACTCCATGGCAAATTACCATGGTCAAAGGTAGAAGCTATCATGGAATACCTCATCCTAGGTGTATAGACGTGAGGAGGGAGTAATGGTGGATGCATGAGTTACCTCAATCTATTTTTTCCACCCCTCTATATTTTTTTCCAAAGAAAAAAACGAACTTTTTATAAAACAAGATAAAAAGTTACATTGTATATGCCCGGGCATTCCTTTTGCTGTTATGATGATATCATAAAGCTACTACAGAAAAATGACTGTCTTTTCTGTACAAAAGCCTGTCAATGTATCTTCTGAAAACGTAAAAACTCATGAGTAGTTTACGTTTCCATCAATAAGGCACTAAATACATTCCAAAAGGAACATTATCCATTAAGAGGTCTCGGTCCCATATCTAATTTCCGGGTCTCCTCATAGGAGGAAAACAACCCAACATAAAATAGATACTAAGCAAAATTTTAAACTAGTTTTCAATATAAAACAGCAGTCCCAAAAAGATAACTTGCATTGTGAACAAAACTGATGGAATAAAAGACTAAAACAACATCCCGAAAACTAGATGTGTGAAGGCTAATCCGACACACGGATCTGTCCATGAATCTCCTCTGCTACTTTCCAGCTGTCCAGATCCTGCTGCAAACCTTCCTTAGAAAGTTTTTTTGCTGATACATTCCGCTCCCTGTAGATATGGCATAGTGAGAACACATTAAAAGAGAGTTTTAAAACCTGTATTTCTTCTAATAAAGGTCTCAACATATAATTTTGGCAATTACTTTGACCATTAACCCATTTTATGACATTTAAAGAGTCTCCGAAGATCTGAACCGTGTAGATTTTCCTGTGAATGAGCCAGCAAAGAAGTAGTTTTAGGACAGACATCTTTGCAAAGTTATTTGTTCCAATGCCTAGACTCACTGAAGCTTTTAAAATCTGATTTGAATTTAAGTGAATAATAATCCCTGCTCCAGCTTTATTGTTCTGAGAAGCCCCATCAAAATAGGCCCATGAGACGCTTTCTTTAATATGTTCTTCCTTTAACTATCTGGGGTTTATTCCCTCCTCAGTTTCTGGAATATTTGAGTAGATAGAAGTACATTGTAATGCTATTGATTCTGCTGAGGTTTCCTTGTCCAAAAAGATGCACCTGTTCCTTGCGGTCCAGACCCCCCAATAGATGATGGGAGGTAGATTCCACATGTTCCCCTCAGGATACTATCGCCACCATTTGTCCCAGACATCAGGAAAATTTTCTCCTTCCCAATCTACCTGTTTTTTGATGAGTTTTCCAACCTCCGCCCACACATTTTTAACAGATGGACAAGCTAAAAAAAATGTCTAATGGTTTCGGCTTCACATTTGCATAAGGTACATCTCCTCGGTCCTTGCATATATCTGGATTGAAGGGTGTCCCAGGTAGGAATTTTTCTTTTGAGGATATACCAAAAGAATAATCTGGATTTTGCTGGGCATTTGAGTTTCCACAAAAGCTTGGCCCACCATTCTGGGTCTCCCCATCCTTTTTTTGACATTAAGAATTTATACTTGAATTTTGGGGAATAAGATTCAGATTCCGCATGTGCCCATACCAGTTGACCCTGTCTACCTTTCAACCTTACATTGGATATGGATAGTTCTTGAGTATAAGCCTTCCACTCATTCCACCAGATAGGCCTGAGATCTAGTTCTTCTCTAGTTTTCCATGCTTGACCCCATATTGTAGAAAAGCCAAATTTCTCTACCTGAATTAGGAAGTGAATGCCTTTGGATTCGAGATGTTTAATTAAGCTAGGGGAAAGGGCAAAATTTTCATTACATCCAACCCAGGGGTCCTTTCCTATCCTCAGATTTTCGCCATTACCAACCTGCCAGGCTAAACCTTGTTCAATCACCTTGAAAGCCTCCACAGTAGCTTTCCAAACTGCCGAAAATTTTTTCTCTTTCTTGTTTGGGTTCCTGATCCATTCTTCTAAAGGTACAGGGTTTATGTATTTCCTCTTCACCACTCTCGTCCAGAGATTTTCCATCTTAATAATTCTCCATCCCTATTTGGCTGCCAGAGAGAGGCTGAAATCAGGGAGATTTTTTATCCCCCATCCTCCCCACTCTTTAGGCCTTGCCACTTTCTCCCAAGCAACCCACGGAAGAACAGAGTCCTCCCTTGAACCCGCCCAGAGAAATCTGCTACAAATCCTTCTTATATTATCCAATATCCCTTTTGGAACCCATGTTAACGCTGCGCAGTATACCGGCATGGCTAAAAACACAGATTTGATTAAGGTCAATCTACCTGCTCTAGACAACCATTTAAAACTCCAATGCGAAATTCTGGCTTCAATTTTTGCAATCAACCAATTCCAGTCTTGTTTCTTATAGGCATTAGGCTTCAGCCAAAAACCTATATACTTGAAAGGATTCTCCATGTTGAACACATCAAAGGGAAGGATTGAAGTGATCTGGGATTTCTCATGCCTATCAAATCCTTCCAGAATTAACTGTGATTTCCTGTAGTTTATTTGCATCCTTGTCGCTTTCATGAAGAGGTCAAGAATATTTTTTAGTTCCTTGATTTCATTCCTATTTCCATTTGAGAACACTAATATATCATCTACAAAAAGAAGATGGGAAATGAACATGTTGACCGCAACTTCCAGACCTTTTACCTTACCTTCCCTTTTTGCCTTCTGGATCAGTTGGCTCAGACCCTCTACAACCAGGAGAAAAAGCAAGGGTGACAGAGGGCATCCTTGTCTTAATCCCCTTTGCCCTTTGAAAAAAGGAGAGGCTGCACCGTTTATGAGAACTGCAAAGCTGACACTAGTGATGCATCCCATAATCCAACTGATGAAGTCCGGTTTAAAGCCTAAGTGGGTTAGGAGCATCCTTAGATATATCCAGCTGATTCTATCATAGGCTTTTGACAAGTCAATTTTAATCACTGCTCCTTTCCTGTTCATCTGCTTGACACTATGAATTGTTTCCTGCGCCACTCCTATAGCTTCGTGAATCTGACGGCCATCCAAGAAGCCAAACTGTTCGTTAGAGATGCATCTTGACAAAATTGGCTTTATTCGGACAACTATCACTTTTGCAATGATTTTGTATATACTGTTGCACAGGGAAATAGGCCTGAAATCTTCAAAAGATTCAGGGACTTCCTTCTTAGGAATGAGTGCTATGAAGGTTGCATTGAACGGGTGGTACACCTCTCCTTTCCTCCTAGACTCTTCAACCACCTCTGTTAATTCTGCTCCAATCTGGTCGAAGAAGTGTTGAAAGAGTTCTATGGTCCACCCGTCTGGACCTGGGCTCTTGTCTTTTGCCATTGATTTAATAACACTCTCAACTTCCTCCTTTGTGACTTCACTCATTAAATTCTCCGCTTCTTCCCCCTCCACATACCGAGGGAAGCATTGGGAAATCCTCATTACTTCTGCAATAATAATCTCACCTTGATCAGTGAACACGTTCTGAAAATGACTTCTCCCCAGGTTCGAGAGAGACTCAAAAGTATTTGCCTCCCTAACCTCCTCATTCTTTAACTTCCATATGGTGTTCGAGTTTTTCCTCCCTTTTGCATAATTATGGAAAAATCTCGTGTTTTCATCCCCGACTTTTAGCCATATCACTCTACTCTTCAACCTCCATTCCTCCTCTCTAGCCAATAAAATTTGATTCCTGTGTTTTTCAAGCAATAGAATTTTCTCCTTGGATTCCTGCGATGCATAGCCATCTGACTCAGTACTTTCCAGCTTCCGGAGTTCTTCATTGATTTGGGATAATTCCTCGTTCTATTTTTGCTTTCTGATCTTTGCCCATTCAATAGTTGCTTTCTTTAGTCTTTTTAAGTTTTCCATAAACAGGAACCCTTTTTCCTTCGATGAGCCTCTACTTGGGTGTCTCCAAGTCTCTCTAAACAGATTATTGAAGGATTCCTCTTGCAGCCAAGAAGCGTTAAACTTGAAAGGAGCTGCCGGTTTTCGAGGAGGTTTGGATAGCTCTAGAAAGATTGGAAAATGGTCCGAAATTCCTCCCTTTCCTACCCATTGCCTAAACAATGGGATTATGGAGGTTAGATCTTCGCTTAGAAGAAATAGATCCAATCTTTTAGCGATTCTTGCTTCACCGACTCTTCGGTTCCTCCAGGTGGGTTTTAATTTGATTAGGCTTACATCTATTAGATTATGAGAGTTGATTGAATTCAGGAAAAAATCTGATAGGGGGTCCTCTCTGGCCGAAGGTCCCCAGGTCTCGACATTTCCAATGGAAAAATTTAAATCTCCACCCAAAACCATATTTTGGCTTTTCACTATCGATTTTGACAATAGGTCATTCCAGAAATTCACCCTCCCCTGACATGGCCCATAGATGTTTAAAATCACTAAAGGGAAGCCAAATTTTGGTGATTTAATTTCCATTCCCATCGCATGATTCATACCCCATTGGTTTATGATTTTCATTCTCCCATCCTTGTAGCCAATTGCCAATCCTCCCGAGTGGCCAACTAAGTCCACTGCTGTAAAGTTCCACCCCGGGAGCATAGAGTTTAAGACTATTTCCATTTCTATACTCTTCCCTAGAGTCTCTTGTAGCAAAAGGATATCAGGGTTAGAATTCATAACCATCTCCTTAAGAGCCAGTTTTTTAGGCTTACTAGCTAAACCCCTGCAGTTCCAAGATGAAAAAATCATTTTATTACATTCTCATGCGGATGCACTACTCTAAGCGCCCCAGGGATTAACATTTGTTTGCCATCAACCACATCAAAATTCACTTTTACCTGTGCTTTAGACAAATTAGACTTTCTACCCCTCGCTTTCCTCTTCAATCTCTGAGGGGGTGTCAGACCTATTCCGCCAACCGTTTCTAAGGTCACAGATTTTTTATCTAATGATTGGATATTATAGTGACATATAGGAGGAGAGGGATCGAGTTTAACTTCCTCATTTGGAACATCTTCACGGTTCAGGTCTAATGAAGGGATGGTTGCCGTGATGTTATCAACATGATTTTCAACAAGAGTTTGATCATCAAGGATGCAGTTTTTGCTGTGTGAACTAGAAATCAAGCAAGCATCTTTAATTTCAGAAATAGACAAAGATGGATTACTTGAGTCTAGTTGCATACCCTTTAAATCCTCGATGGAGTTTGCATTGGTGATAGTTGCTGATTCTTTGATTGACTCCTGGATCAAACATCCGATTCTGGGCATGTTTTCAGCCGCTCCCTCTCTGCCTGGAGAGACTTGAATGGCCTGTTCCATGACTTCCCCTCCTGAGATTTATCCACCTCCATGGCCTCCTCGTCTTGGATCCCTTTTGTCCCTAAATTCTAAATAGTCTGATTCTGTTATGCTACCTTCTCCTCCTGTTCAGCCGTCTTCTGATACCTTCTTTGGTGCCTCCCCAACGGACAATCCCTGGCCAGATGGCCATAGGCATGACATCTGAAGGGAAGATGTTCATAGTCCAATGGCTGCTAAAAAACGTAATCTTTGTACTGAATATTAATTTTCTCTACAAGGCCTCCTCTAGGGTTTAAACTTACCAAGATCCGTGCCATAGATTTGTTCTGGGTTTGGATATAGGACATATCCACCTCCAGGTAAGTGCCCAACATATTTCCTATGGACTTAAACACTGATTCCACCCAAAGGAAGGAGGGCAGTCCCGGTGCCCGAACCCAAACCGGAAACACATTGGTCTTTTCATGCAGTGCATCAAACATCAGACTCCATCATTTAAATAACACAGGGATGTTTCCAAAGGCCCAGTTCCTCCCTACAACCCAGTCCGCCGCTTCCTTATTCTCGAATTTCACCATGAACCAACCTTTAGCTAGGACTGAAACCTTGAAGCTTTTGACTAGGTCCGTCTGCCATTGCTGCTCTCCCCAGGTTTTGATGAATTGGGTTGAGTATTTCTTACCCCTCGCTCTTCCTACCAAGGTACATTCGGCCACTTCTAAATCTTCTTGTATATGCACATCCATCCCCAACACCAATTTTGCTTTGAGATATTTCTTTTTTATAGGCTTCTGCTTTTTTCTTTTCTCCCCTATCTTCCTTTTCTCAAAACCCTCCTTCCTAATTTGAGCGCTCGTAGCATTTTTGTTCACCTCCTCTTGCTGTTCATGCACTTCCTTATCCGATATGGGATTCCTCAATACGGTGGTGTCTGTTGTTATTCTACTACCTGGATCTTTATCTAGCCCTTTTGTAAGATCAAAATCCACTACCTGCTTCCCATTTCCAGATCTAGGGTGATTCTTTCTAGGTTCCAAGGTCCCTCCTGTTCCGATATTTGCCCACCCTGCATTCCTTCTAGGGCTTACCATGCCTTTGGCAAGAATAGCCCTGGTGACTGCTGGCGCCCTTTCAGTCTCACCTCCATTCCGAAACCCTAGAGATGACCCATAATTTACTATATCTTCAAGTCCTCCTGATAAAAATGAACCCGATGAAAAGGGCTTTCCTTTACTTTCTTGGAAGGGGAGGGAATTCCTTTGATGAATGCTCTCCTCTTGAAAGCACACCTCCTGGAAACCTTTAACGCCTTGACTGTTCAAACCACCCAGATCTAGGTTTCCTTCCAAATAACCTTTTGAAGACTTGTTGTTCCTTAACCCTCCCGGAGAAAGAGATTCGTTTCCCTGACTTCCAGTTGACCCAAAATACCATTCAATGTTCTGGGCGGTTAAATCCTTTCCCCAGACCGATAAAATATCCTTCGGTGCTGGATCCAGGTCGACAGCTTCTCTTGGATTAACCGTGGTTAAAAATCGCTATAGACAAACCACAAAGAAACTGTAAAAGCCTTGATCCATCCAAAGAAGTCGATGTAGAAACTCGGGTAATCAGGAAATGTTGTCAGCGCATTAACCCTTATCAACAAAAAACATTCTCTTACGCAGTGATGAGCCCTCATTCCAAAACTTCCTTTCTTTTATCTCCCAGCTGTCTCTGTCAATGCCTTTTGCCTCCCACTTGCCTCACTAAACCCCACGCTGTCCTTTTTCGTACTAGAATGCCACCGTCAGCATACTCTGAACCTATACTTGCAGGGTTCTAGGCCCTTGGCCTAAACGACCATGGCTCAGGTTTACGCCCCTGCGACCAAACCCTCATCTCCCAGTTTCCCATCCTCTATTGATCTTTTTCTTCCATACTCAGAACCTCATACAATCCTTTCCTTCACCCCTCTATATTTTCTTTTACTTTTTCTTGAATTTTCCTTGTATTACTATTAAAATAACAACAAGAAACTCCAATTTGAGTTGTCCTTGAATTAAATTGTGAATTAAATTTGTAATTCTTTTCTCATAACAACTTGTAATAGTTAACTAAGTTAAGTTGACTTAGGTAGCTTAGGAAATTCAAGTTGGAAGTCTATCTCGAGTCATGCAAAGTGTTCCCTAAATTTTAGGGGCCTAGGTTGAGTTATTTGGAGTTGTAATTAGATAACTCAATCTAATTGTGTTATTGTAAGTTAAAATAGTTCTAACTGTTAGAGGAACTAGTAGAGGTCTAGTAGTGGATTAGTGCACCGGTGCATCAACTAGTACCATACTAGTTAACTAAATATTCAATCACAAATAATTCATGCATGTCAATTCAAAGGAAGACCTAGCTGAAACTAGAGTGTAGAGACAATGTAATATCAGTTGTATAATTTTCCGAGTTGTACAGATGGTGCATGTGATCAGTTGAGGACCTAAGTTTGGATTGCACAGTTATGGAGGAAGGATTTACCAATTAAATATGGGCTGATTCTATTAGGAATTGCACAAGGAAGTAGGGGCTTGACAGGCAACAAAATTGTTTAAGTGTTGGCTAGAGCAAACTTGTGAGGCAAAATGTTAGATCATATTTGTGTTGGGATTGTTCTTGTGTGAACAAACATTGTATTTTCTTCTTAGATATTCCGGTTAATGCAATATATATAGTTGGGGTTTTGAGCAGTAGCTTTCCCCAGATAAATATTGATATCACATGAGCTATTGAATCTACAAAAAAATCTACATGGTATCAGAGTTGAAGACAATATAGAAAAGGAGATTTCGTGTTTGTTGTGCAGGTGAAATTCGAATTTGCAGTTCATACTTTAGAGTTGACAAATGGATTTCTACGGTTTGAGACTTGAGTACGCCTTGGAAGGAAACTCAAATTATATAGCATGGAAGGACATGATGGAAGCAACGCTGTAAGACAATGAGCTCAAGGAATTCATTGATCAAGGCATTCCTAAGCCTCCAACATCGGATGCTAATGATCTGGCTGAATGGAGAAAGTGTGCGGCAAAGGAAATGCATATTATTCTTGAGGGAGTTCGAGACTACATTGTCTCGAGTCTCCATGGAAAGGAAACTTTGTATGCTATGTGGAAGGCATTGACGAACTTGTTTCAAAATAGCAGTGACCATAGGAAGTTAGGACTGAAGGACAAACCCAGAAATATCAAGATGGAGAAGGGCGACTCAATTCTGAAATACTTGACCAAGTTCACTCGTTATCGTGATGAACTTGGAAGTGTCGGGATTACTATTTTCAAGAATGATATGGTGAGCCTAGCTCTTCTAGGATTCCCCAAGAGTTGAAAAAGTTATTAGGACTCTGTCAATGGGAGGGTGAAGTTGCTAGTTTGGGAGTGACTGTGGTTGGATTTGGTACAGGAAGAGATTCAGAGGAACACCAGGGATAGATCCTCATCAAAGACCGATGATGAGGAAAATCGTGCCTTAGCGGGTAAGGCAAAGAAAGGGAAGGGGAAGGCATCTCATTCTAAATCAAATTCTTGTCATGGAGGAAAGAAGAAGGATGTGTCGAAAGTCAAGTGCTTTCATTGTCATGAGTTGGGACATTTTGCTATAAATTGTCTGCTCAAGAAGTTCAAGAATAAGTCCTTAGGAGGAGCAGTAGGTGAGGCTCTTGCCTCACAATTTGAAATGGAATTTACCCTGATCGCATGCATGGTTTCATTGATGATAAGAAGTGTATGATACCTAGACAGTGGAGCTTCTTTCCACATGACTAGTAACAAGGAGCTCTTCAGTGAATTGGAGGAGAAGGATATCTAGATGGATATTAAGATGGGTGATAACGAGACGTATAGTGATACTAGGTTGGGTACAATTACCTTTCAGCGGGAGTCAGGTGATCCCCTCACTTTGCAAGATGTTATGTATGTTTCTAGTTTGAAGAAGAACTTAGTATTTGTTGTCATGTTGGAGGATAGAGGCTATGATGTGATATTTAGTAAGGGAAAGACATTCCTTCATCACATAGCCACGAGGTAGGTAAAGAGGATATGGATTTGGGTGAAGAATCTCTACAAGTTGGAGGTAGAATATTATGCTGCCTTGATTACGAAAGCAAAGAAGGTGCAGAGCCAAGACATTGATGAGTTGTGGCATAGGAGGTTGGGTCACTTGCATCATGGTGCTTTAAAAATCATATAGAAAATTTCTACAGGTCTTCCCAAAGGTACACTAGAGCAAGTTGACACATGCAAAGGGTGTTCTCTGGGAAAATTCACTAAAGCTTCCTTTCACAACAAAGACATTCGAGCACAGGTGATCCTAGAATAAGTCCTTTCAGATGTGTGTGGACCATTCTCGAAAGCATTTGATGGGACTCAGTATTGTGGCAAGGATACTGCAACTCCTAGGGTTACCAACATTACTTTATCAACCCGAGTTTTGTACAAAATTGGATGTGACAGTGCTATATGCACATTAGATGCAACAATCTACTCTTGTCACTTTTAAATTGGAGCAATAGATCACTAGGGTTTTCAAACCAATCTTCTATTGACTAGAAGGAGTCTGGCTAGTGACAGTGAATGTAAAGCTAATATTTAATGAAAGAAAGTAAATGCTTGCCTATTTAGGAAATGAAAGTGCTATGAAATTGCATGAAATAATCTAGCTAAGAAATGACACACATTACTTGCAAAAAAGAACTAATCTAACCTTGCATTCTATCATCTGGCTATTTGGACCAAGTGGACATGGGAAGTTATCTTATCACTCTATGACTGATATATGCATGCACTAGCTATCTCATATTGAAATGGAAAAAAGAGAGTCTTTTGATTTTTGATTTAGAAATGTAAATAGTAAGTTAAACATTCTTATCTTTGTAGGGGAGAAATGCATGGAAGAGCTAGTCTAAAATGGCACTGAGAGGCATGGAAGTCAAGTGGAAGGCCTTCCCTACGATTATACTATCATTTCAGCTCAAAATAGGTTTAACCAGGCTGCTACAAGAACTGCTATAGGATGTCCTAGTTTACTACAAGATGTCCTGGTTTTCTATAGGAAGTTAGATGAAGGCTATAGGAAGGTAGGGAAAGTGAAATGAAGTGTTGGAAAGATGTATGATGGTGAAATAGTGTGTAGGGAAGGTGCACATTACCCAAGGCTCAACCCAACACTTCAGGATGGTTGGATTTACCCAAGGTGGCTACAAAACAAATATTTGGATTAGGGGTTGGTAGGCCTTGGAAGAAGGTGGAGAAGACTTAGATGAAGCTGGTGGAATGAGTTCTTCCCTGTAGATGAACAATCAATGCAAAAAAACATGTTCTTCTCTTCATTTATGCATAACTTCATATAAATAGGGAAACAATGAGTTGAATTTGAGAAAATTGATTTATTGATGGCTAATGACTAGATCTATGAAATTAATTCCTTCTTAAACTAGAACAAACTCAAAAATGACAACTGCAGGTGCTTCTAAGAAATCATAAACAATAACCTATTCAACAATGAACCCTAAGTTATGCAATGATCAAAAGATAAATTTGCTTTTGGGGTTGTGAGAGTGGGGCCCTTAAACCATGATTCCATGAGGGAGATGAGGAAGAGGCCACTATCACAAGATTTTCTAAAGTATTCTTTCTCACTATTGTACCATTGATCTACTTCTTCAACTAATGGAAACAAGACTAAACAATCATTCAAATACTTTTTAAACTAAACAAAGCAGAAATAACTTCAACGACTAATTATGATTTGAATATAAGAATACATGTACAAAAAGAGGAACCTCTACTGCTAGGGTTGGGCACTGACCCAAGAGCTTCAAATATTTGAGTCAAATCAATGTTGGATGAAGGTAAACCCTCCCATTATCATCAAAATGTCAAATACGACATAAGATTAACAATCACAATGTTTTAACTCTAAATTGCCTCTTGGCTACAAAAAAAAATCAAATACTAATGAGGCCCTTGGCCTTCTTATTTATACAAATTGAAGCTACCAACAACTTCCTAAAAATTAGGGAGAATGGGCTCCCAAACTCAATAATTATTTTTATTCACTGTCACTGGCTTGGCTACTTGTAACTCCGAGCTAATGAGATATGGTGGAGGAATATTTGAATGATTTAAGGAGTTAAGGAGGGAGATAAATCTCCTAAATACCTCTTGCTTGTCCACTTCGAGTTCCTGTAGTTAAATTAACCCAAAACTGCTCCAATTCCTGCGATTAATGCATATTAGGTCACATGACATAAAATCTCACCTTTACCATTCTCATTAAGAAAAATATAATAAAATATGTAAGTAAATGTAAGAAAAGTTGATTTTAATAAGTTGGAGAGTGGCATTAAGACCCATATAGTTTACCTATTGATGAGCCTCATCATCAGCCCCTACTGAAGGTGTCGCTCATCCGATGAGCAACTTAGTCTATGTCCATATCTTTCATAGCTCTTGTGGCACATCCCATGCCTCTGTTGATGGAGTTTCCTCTCGAGGGTAGAACCCTGCATGTTTCTCTGTTTCTTCCCACTACTTTCTTTTCTCCTCTTACTTCCTACCTTTTAAAAAACCCAACAGCAAGGGTGGACTGAGTTTCAAACCAATCCAATTGATTTTTAGTATCTACATGGCATTCTTATACAATGGGGCCATTTCTAGTCTATTCCTCAACCTCTCAGGGGAATGGTACTCTCTGATCCTTAGACTGTGTGGTAGGTTGCTCCATCTCCTCTAACATGCTTGCTAGATTTCATTTCCCAACAACCTCAAGGTGTTTTCAAAGTGGGGGATGGCCTGTTCTTGTGTAGCTAGGTATCTTGGTGAAAGTTGGGCATCATTGGAGATGATGTTGTGGTTGCTAATGACATCCATGTAATTTATCTATTCTGTTATGATGTAAAGGGGCTCCCCTTCTTCTTTTTCCAATATTCTCTTCACCTCCTATGCCCTGGCCTCCTCATGACTCATCCATGATGCAAGGGCCATTAGTTGTAAATCCCACAACTTTGCATTGGGGTCCCACACATTCAAATCTGTTAAGGCCAAGTTATGTACGTAAAATTCAAATATCTTGGCTTTATCTTCCAGGATTCTCTTGTCACATAGTTCAATGAACTATCTATAGTCTTAGAAAGGCATAGTCCCCTGTCATGCTAGTGTCTTGATCTAAAATGGCAGCCGTTGATCCTTGAGGTATAGTGCATATGATCTTAATGACATCCTATAAAGAAGTGCTTCCATGGAGAGGCTTGCCATGGTGGCCAATTGACTCTCTTTTTCCTGCAACTGCCTCCTTGGCCATGTGCTTTCTACTTGTAGTTGAGATTTCATAATTTGTTCCATGTCTCTCATCTCACTCATCTCCCTGCCCATCTCTAGGAGTTTTTTCTTCCATATGGCCCACATTTTTTACCTTCTTTGACTTGGCAATTTTCATTGAGCGATGTGTCCTTCCTCTCTCTTTCTCATGTTGATTTTTAATGTATCTTGGACAAGTGGTTTTCCATGGGTTAGTCTCTATCTAGGGAAATGTGTCCAAAATAATTATTTTTCTAAGTGTGACTTTATAAAGTGAAAGTGACTTTATAAGTGGTAAAGTTAATGTTAAATTATAAAGGGAAAAGTGACTTTAGACATAAAGTAAAATGTGGGTACTTTATTTAATGGGTGAGTTAAACAATAGAAAGTGAGAATTAAATGCACATTTATTCTCATCCCTTGAACTAAATGAATCTGAGCCATTAGATCTTAGGGTTTCCCAAAAGTCATTTAGGGAAACAAAAGGGGGAAAATAAAAGAGAGGCTGCATTCATTCTTCATGAGTAGTTTGGAGAAAGGAGGCTGACAGTTGGAGAAAAGTTTTGAAGGAGAAATTTGTTGCAGCAAGCTAAAGGAGTGATTTCTGGGCCAAGTTGGGCATGGAAATCAAGGCATAGAAGACAACAAAAGGTACAATACGAACAACATTGAATGTTGTGATCTACAGTCCATACATCGGTATGGAAATCTGTACAGTACAATCCGTACATTCGTATCTGTACAATACATATTTTCAGCCTCAAGTGGGCATAGAAATCGAGGTAAAGTGGGCACGATTTTCAAGGAGTTTTGGGTTGAAGAGATAAGTTGTATTTTGCTATTTTGTTTTGTCTGCAAATGTATTTTTCTTGAACTTGAAAGATAAATAAATTTGAAGAGCTCTCTAACAGGTTTTCCCTTGAGAAGATTTAAGGGGTTTTGCTTGGGTCTAAGTTGACTAAAAATCTGTGTGTATTTTTATGCGTGTCGCTGGTCTGGTTATGTCCATATTTATTTTCAGCATGTGTTGACAATCCCATGTGTTTCAATCTGAAATTTCATTTCCAGAATTCTATATGTTGAATGTATGTTTATGGGAAAGAGAATTTAATTGAATGTGAGTGAGAAGGTGAAATTAAAACTGGGTTGGGATTGCAAGAAACTTTTTTTTTAGTCATCAAATTTCAACATCTCAAGCTCAAAGAAGAGAGGGATTGCAAATTTATGTCGTATTACTCTGCCTCCCTCAATGAGCTTGTAGTAAGAGCTCAAATTTGTCTATGGGTTAGGCTCCTACAACTCTTGGAGTCCCCCCTTTGATGTTTTTTAGAGAAGCTGCCCCCTCCTGCACTTGTGATATTTCTTCCTTGCCTTCTCTCTGCCCCTATTATCCTTCCTATAGCTTTTTCTTTGTTTCTTGTAGGACTGACAAAGTTTCTTGTAGAAGGTTTTTTCCTCTATTTAATGGTGTCACATTTTCCTTCTCTTGCTTTGTTGATGTTGACCTGGTGACATGCTTCCTAACATAGGTGATGGGAGCCTTTGGGGTAGCTTGTTTTGATACACCCTCTTCAAATTTCATTCCCAAGGAAACAAGTTCTTCTTTCTTTTTTGGTGACTCCTCAATTATGATGGCCTCCCTTGCTTGATCCTGATGCTTCTTCTTGTTTTGAAATATATGGGATTCTACCTTTGTTTCTTCCCTTTTGACTTGATGGGTGTGCTTAGGGTAGTCAAGGTAGCAACTACATCCTTCTTAGTGGGATCAGGGGTCAACCTTGGAGATTTCTCCTCTTCTTTGGTATGTTCCTTAGGGCTTGCCTATTCCTCTTCACCTTTCTATTCCTCTCCTTCTTTTCCTTCTTCCTCCTCTGTTTTATCTATTTCTGCCTCCTCTTCTTCTTCTTCTTTCGCCTCCTCTTCTTCTGCTTCTGCCTCCTCTTCACCACTAGAGGTTGGGTCCCTATCATATTCAAGGGCTTGGATTTCAATTACAACCTCTCTGTCCATGTCTCTAAATGTGGACCATAGAATAAGAATTCTTAATTGGCTCAAGACATCCTCTAGTATTAACTTAATGAGTCCATGATGTACCAATTGTTGATGTTTCCATTCTTGTGCCTATTGGCTCATGTATATCATTGAATACAACAGGAAATAAGGTATAATGAGCCTTTTTAATGAGTAGCTCCTCTCCAAATCTCAACTTATGGAGGAGTCTAAATTGGTAGCCATAGACCACACTAAGCCCCCTTCATAAGAAATGTATTTGAGAATGTGATAGCTCACCTTATTCCAAGGATAGGGAAGGTTCTCCCTTATGACCCCATTTTTTCCCTCAATTGATTCTTCATCATCTAGGAAAAATGTTTTCTTAGAAAAAGTGCTACTAGCCTTATGCTCCTTTCTCCATTGCACCCCTTGAGGAAGTGTGGTGACTCTGCTAATCACCTCAAGGTTGATTGTAGTTGGCAACCCCTTCACTACAGTAGTAACACTGGTTCTAGCCTGAGGGTTGAGTGCCATGGAAAATTACTGAGATACATCATCATCATAACCTCTGAGAAACTCAAATAATCCCAACCAGTGATGCTTCCAAAATATATCTACCACATGTGGATGAAGGTGGATCCTGGATGTGTCTATGGGTTCCCTTCTATTGAATCTTGCTCCCATTTCTCTTCTCTGGTTAGATGACTGTAGGAGGTTTTGTAGGCTAGCCTTAGTGCAAGTTCAAGGTGACTGAGATTTTAGAATTTTTGGTGTATGTCTGCCATTTTTACTTTTTCCTATCTCCACTCAATTTTCTTTAAACTTCACAGAACTCTGTCTAAACCGCAGGCCCACTGTAATTACTAGAAAATTTCAGACTTGTCCATTTCTTTCTTCCCTAGCTATCAAGTCAAAAATATAGGAGAGATGGGCCACCTACCTTTTACTATGATGCTCTAGATGATCAGAATTATTGACCAATTGGACCCTAGGCACCCCCTAGCAGGTTTCTCGTGAATCTAGTGCTTCCTATAGTTCTTGGAGTTTCCTGTAGTTTCCTGTAGCTCTATTTCCTATAGGGTAACCAAAACATGATTTGCTTTCTTGGTGGCTCTCCAAGGTGGTCTCAGTCTCTCTAATCTCGAAATGAACAATGGGTGCATGAAAGTTTGGAATTTTTTCTATTTATGGTTGATTCCTTGGAGCATTGTGTTGGTTGGCAGTAGTACAAGATTTCCTCATTGGGACCATGGGTGATCATGCAACCTCCCCTCGTAATTTTCACCCACACTCACATAACTAAATCAACCACCTTTTTCACTAATGCTCCTTGATGTGACATACCAACGTGGCATGCTAATTGGGAGTTTACTTTTTTTCTTTTAGTTGAAGGTCGCCAAGTTAACTGGCCACCTCCAACTTATAAAGTTTTTTTTTCACATTCCTTACACTTTTAGCATATCGTATCGGGGAAGAGTTTGGATTGTTAGGATATTCCGACACATAGGAAATAGTTAAGTATAACTTGGTCTAGTGTAGAGTTAGGTAATGTGTGTTTCTTTACTCTGTACTTTTGTAACTTACAATTCGATGGTCACGATATGTTCTAAACATGAAGTGATCCAACGGTTCATTCTCTCCTCGGTATTACCGACACTTGATCCTTGGATTAACATCCAATTGGTCCATGATCTCTATTTAAAGGGCCATTTTTAGGTGACCATTCATGAGAGAATCTTATGTAAATTTTCATTCTTTTATTAATAAATTGCCTGAGGTGGCCACATTGGATCAGACCATGGACTGTTTCCCTCTTTGAGGGTTTTAACCACGTCAATAATACTGGTGTATTAATCTGTGATCTGTTTGTGAGAGGTGTCCTTTAGTGTTCTACTGAGGAACTTACCCTATAAATTTGTACGTGGTATCAGATCTATTTGAGGGCCGCATCTGTTGGTGATCCAAATCAAAAGTCAGTACAACTGCATCCGACTGTCGTTTCCTAGATCTACTGTTTTTGACCACTTTCGGGCTAAGAGGACTGATCTATTATGTGCTCTAGTGAGGAACTCCTTTCGTTTCATGTGAAAAGGTTTCCGGTAGCCCTATCTACGTCATTTTTAAGATCTGGAAGTATACAATCTTTATTTGTAGTTTTAGTTATTTATCTCTCTATTTATTTCAGTTTATTTATCTTTCTGCTTTATATTATCGGATCTATACCTTTCATTTCTGTGTATGCTGTTTGGCCCGCGACTGTGCGATATGGACAAATCAGAAAAAGAAAGGAAGGATTTTTCTCATGCATATGCTTTTTCTACCGTGCCTTAGTGTGATATTGGAAAATCAAAAACATTAAGGAAAATATTTAGTTTCCGGCGAAAGCTAACTTTAAGCGATAAGGTTTGGTTTTTTTTTGTATGTCCTGTTGGGTTGTGTAGTTTTTTGTTTTGTAGGAAAAAAGAGTTTTTTCAAGTAAGCACACACCCCAAAACTTCAGTGACTAAAAAAACCTTCATCTTTTCCAAAAATTACTAACCTTTTAAACTAACTCACTTGGTCCAAAGTTACTTTATGAGAATAGAGGTCTTGAGATCGTGTCTTTCTTTTTGTTGAGTTACTTTTTCAAAAAGCACATGTAACTTATGTTTTAAAGTTATTTTATGTAAAAGTGTTCTCCCCCATTATAAAAAGTGAGTCACTTATAATTCTAAAGTCCCTTTATCTTTTATTTAAGTTACAATTTAGTGTGTATCTTATAAAGTACCATTGTAAAAGTGACTTTCAATTATTTATAGAAGTGGGTCACATAAAATATTCTTTTAAAGTGAGCTAATTAGATTAAGTTTGGAAAAGTTTTTTTTTCTTTCAAAATATAACATTATCATTCACTTCCGCACATTCACGCGCTTCATTGGCATCTTCAACAACTTTTCTTCAAAAAGCCATAACTTCTTCATTCGAAAGCCATTTTCAGAGCTATTTTTTTGAATTAAACTAATTTTTCGATATCTTTCCATTGTAATACTTAGTTTCAGCATCTATAGCTTTAGTTTTTTTTTAAAATGGAAAGTCCATGCCAATTTATTCTTGACAACACCGACTACTTCTAATGGTGGTCCTACATTGTGGATTTACTTAGAAGTAAAGGTCTTTACAGAATAGCCTCAAGCTAAGAAACTAAACCTAAAGATAATGATAAGGAAGCCAAATGGGAAAATAGGCAAGATCAAGCACATGGGTTGATAGGGATGTCTATTTCTCCAGACCTTAGATTCCATATCGCAGAACTTGATACCCCTAATGAAGCAATGAAACAACTCACTAAATTTTTTGGAATTAAAAATGAAATTAGAGCCCATCAACTCGAAATGAGTTTTTTTTATGTTGGACCCCAATAATTTTTCTTCCATTGAAGATTTTTTGTCCAAGTTCAAGACCCTTAGACTTCTCTTGGAAGGTGTTAAGGTTAAGAAAGAAGATGGTAGCCTTATCTATTCCATTCTTACTAAGTTAGGACCAGCCTACTCTGTGCTTTTTTCCACCTTCCGGTCTACTAGAGAAGCATTTATTTCTCAAGGACAAGACTACAAGTCCCCCTCTTTTGATGCCTTTTGTGATTCTTTAATAAAAGAACAAGAAAAACTCTTACATCCTGATCTTCTTAATCTTGGAAACTCTTTTAAGAAAGTCTTAGACACCCAACAACAACCAAATTCAAGAATCCTAAGAAGCAATATTCTAAAAAGAATGGTCCTAAACCAAGCAAGGGTCCTAAGCAATTTCAGTCTCAAAATGAAAAATCAATTCAACAAAATAATAAGGCAAATAAAAACAAAGGGAAGAAGATTGATAGAAACTGCAACTTTTGTAATCGAGATCGCCACTTAGAATCCAAATGCTTTAACAACATGGAAGCCTTGGAAGTAGCAATGAAGAAGCATAACATCCATTTGGAGCACTCTTCAACTTCAACTTCATCTTCAAGAATTGCACTTTCTGCATGTGGTTGTCAAGCATCTCAGTCTGGTTATGCACTAAATGTATCTTCTTCTTCTCGTTCTCATGAGTGGCTCATTGATTCTAGAGCTTCTTGTCGCATGGCCAAAAACAAAGCCATGTTTTCTTCTTTAAATGATTGTAACACCAAAAATATATATGTTGGTGATGATAGATCTCTTAGTGTTGTAGGGACTGGAACTATTCATCTAGACAATGGTCAATTTAGTGATGTATTATATGTTTCAACCTTATCTTGCAACCTTCTATCTGTATATCAGATAACTCATTTAGGTGAAGGTAAAATCGTTGAATTCTCACCTCATGATGTTGTAATTAATGACCTAAGAGATCCTAGACATATTTTAGTTACTGGGATTTCTGATGATTCTACAAGGCTATATAAGTTTAACAACTTTGGGTCATCAACTCTTCCCTCGGTATTTGTTTTTCATAATGATGGAGTGAGCAAACTTTGGCATGAGCGATTTGGTCACTTAAACTATCGCTCCCTTCAAAATCTATGTAAAGAAAATATGGTGATAGGTCTCCCTAGGATATCTTGTAGATATGGTGTTTGTTCCAGATGTGTACTCATAAAACATCATCGAGATAGTTTTGAAAAACGTGCCTCTTGGCATGCCTCAACTCCTTTATAGCTTGTGCATAGTAATTTATGTGGTCCACTTCCAGTTGTTTCATTCTATGGCTACAAGTATTTCTTAATTTTCATTGATGATTTCTCCAGACGCACTTGGGTATACTTATTAAAACTCAAGAGTGAAGTATTTAACATGTTCTTGGCCTTTAAGGCCTTTGCTAAGAAACATTCTGGACATCAAATTCATAAGCTAAGATCTGATAATGGTGGAGAATATGTTAACAAAAAATTCATAAACTTTTTCACTGAGCATGGAATTCAAATGCAAAATATTGTTCCATATACTCCACAAAAAATGGTGTAGCTAAAAGAAAGAATCTCACCTTAAAGGAAATGGCTAATTGTATGCTTCAATCTAAAGGACTTAGTCTTAATTTTTAGGCAGAAGCAATTAACTGTGCAAATTATGTAGTAAATCACACTCCTACTAAAGTTTTAAAGAATATCACTCCAGAATAAGCATGGAGCTCAATTAAACCATATGTAAGTCACTTTCATGTTTTTGGAAGTGAAGCATGGGCCCATATTCTAGATGAGAAACTTAAAGATTTAGAACCTAAGAGTGAAAAATGTATTTTTGTTGGATATTCTGAAGATGTCAAAGGATATCGACTTATTCCACTTAAGTCCAAAAATGTTATCATTAGAAGAGATGTAAAGTTTGCTAAAAATATATCGGCCTACTAGCCTAGCTTGGTGGATGTACCACCTCTCTCTATCCCTTCTACTTCTGAAAATATTTCTTCTTCAGATGATGACAACAAGGATGATAATCCTCCCCCACCTTCTCAAAATCCTCCTTCAGCTCCTCAGCTCCCAAAATGGGTTCGTGCTACTCAAGATGCAGTAGGTGATTTTTCAGGTGATCCTACAGATCAACAACATACACATTCTCAATTCGATAGAGCCTCTTCTTTACTGGCTCAAGCTTTAGCAAATTATGATCTTGACACATTTGCAGAAGCTTCAGGCCATCTAGATTGGGACGCAACTATTAATGAAGAATATCGTTCATTATTGGAAAATGATACATGGGATCTTGTTCCTCTTCCAAAGGGATGGAAACTTATTAGATGCAAATGGGTTTACAGAACCAAGTTTGGATCAGATGGAAAAGTTGATAAACATAAAACTCGTCTTGTTGCTAAGGGTTTTTCACAAGTTGAAGGCATTGACTACACTAAAACCTTCTCCCATGTTGCCAAAATGAACTCTATCCACCTTGTTATTTCCCTTGCTACCTTTTTCAAATGGGAAGCTCATCAGATGGATGTTGAATCTTCCTTCTTGCATGGGGACTTGAATGAATAAATCTATATGGAACAATCTCCTAGATTTATACAAACAGAATCTAGCCTTGTATGTCGACTTAAGAAATCCCTTTATGATCTCAAGCAAGCCCCTTGGGCTTGGTATGCCAAAATGGATAGCATTTTTTTAGATATTGGTTTTTCTAGGTTTCATTCTGACAATACTGTCTACACCAAGAAAGTCGGTAAGTCTCTTATCATTCTCGTTTTTTATGTTGATGATATTATCCTTACTGGCAGTGATCCCAACCTTATAAACCATGTGAAGTCTAGCCTTGAAAAGCAGTTTGAAATGACAAACTTAGGACACTTGCATTATTTTCTTGGTCTTCAAGTCTTGCAATCCAAGGAAGGTATTTCCCTTTCCCAGTCCAAGCATGCCTGTGATCTTCTATGCCACTTTCACATGGAAGACTATAAGCCAACCCCTTCTCCCTTTTAGTATGGAGCCAAACTTTCAGTCACTTGTATTTCCCCTGAAGTTAATGCTACCTTATACCGTCAACTTGTATTTCCCCTGAAGTTGATGCTACCTTATACCGTCAACTTGTAGACAAACTTTTGTATTTGACCCATACTCGTCCTAACCCTTCCTTTACTGTTGGCCATATTGCTTGATTTACATAAAACCCACATGAAATTCAATGGAAAGAAACTAAAAGAATACTTCATTATGTTCGAGGTATAGTTCAGTTTGGGATTCATTATAGTGCAAAAGCATCTCCTCTAATGGTTGGTTTCATTGATTTCGATTGAGCTCGTGACCCTGATGATCGGAAGTCTACTACAGGTTATGTATTCACTCTTGGTTTTGGACCTATTACATGGGATTGTAAGAAACAAAGTGCCATTTCTCTTTCTTTAGCAGAAGTAGAGTATTGGGGTGTCATAGAAGCTAGTAAGGAAGCCTTGTGGCTTTGTCAAATCCTGTCAGAGTTTGGATTTCAGCAGTAGCATCCGACTACACTTTGGTATGATAATCAAAGTGCCGTTCAACTGTACAAAGATCCAGTCTAACATCAGTGCAAAAAACACATTGAAATACACATGCACTTCATCAAAAAACTCATTCATGACCATGTTCTTGAAGTGCAATATTGTTCAACCGATGATCAAGTTGAAAACATCTTTACAAAGGCTCTCACAGAGGCAAAGCTGAATAAACTTTGATTTGTGTTTGGAGTTCAAGAAGTTGTCACTAGGGGGGGATAGGCTCTAATGAATCCTTCCTTCTCCTATTGTGTCATATTTGTACATCCTTCAATCCTATCCCAAGTTGTTCTTAAGGGGGAGATGTTAGGATATTCCGACACATAGGAAATAGTTAAGTATAACTTGGTCTAATGTAGAGTTAGGTAAAGTGTGTTTCTTTACTATGTACCTTTGTAACTTACAATCTGATGGTCATGATATGTTCTAGACATGAAGTGATTCGACGGTTCATTCTCTCCTTGGTATTACCGACACTCGATCCGTGGCTTAACACCTGATTGGTCCATGATCTGTATTTAAAGAGCATGGAGGGTCATTTGTAGCGTGATCATTCATTAGAGAATATTATGTAAATTTTCATTCTTTTATTAATAAATTTCCTGAAGTGGCCATGTTGGATCAGGCTGTGGACTGTTTCCCTCTTTGAGGGTTTTAACCACGTCAAGAATACTGGTGTATTAATCTATGATCTGTTTGTGAGCAATGTCCTTTGGTGTTCTATCTAAAGAACTTACCCTGTAAATTCTTACATGGATGAGGTTCGATACATGTGCCTACTTTGTTGGTCGATGCAAGTTGGAGTATGACCTTGTTCTGCTTCTTGTTGAGGTGATTCCTCTCCTTCAATCATTATTTGTTGATTTCTTCTTGTTGATGTAATTGTCTTTTGGTTGTTTCCTGTGTGTAGGTGCTTGGTATCCTTGCTTCTGTTGCTGAGCTCTAGAAAAGAGGCACAAGTCTTGTATAGATTCTGGAGCCCCCTATTTTCATTGGTGGTGAAGGAGAATGCAACAATGGCCTATTGCAGTTGTAACACAAGCTACTACAGGAGATCCTGTAGCTACCTTTTATTCATCATTTTTTGTTTTTTACACTTAGAGGGAGGGTGGGTGGTGGTGTAGGAGTCGAGAAATGGTGATGAATGAGACGGAGTGATGGGTGTATGAGGCCAATGATGACATGTCCTCTGGCTAGTTCCCTTTTTGTATATTTTTTCATTTTCCTATATATATTTATACTATTATATATATATATTATTATATATATATATTATATAATTTTTTTTTTTTTTTTTTTTTTTTTTTTTTTTTTTTTTTATGGACATAGGGGTAGGTATGGATATGAGTGGATGTTGGGTGAGATATAGTGAGGTATAGGGTCCTTTTTCTTAACCTAGAATATGCCTACATCATCGTTCTCCAATCGGGACACCTTTCGTGTAGTATTTCAAGACATCTTGTAGGACTACAATATCTTCCTATAGTAGCTATAGAACATCCTGGAGAAATCTAGAAAATTGCTCAAAAAATGGTTTTTGTTGTCTGAAAATGGAAATGGATGTTGGGGACATGGTAGGAATGCATGAGATGGAGTGGATGGAGGAAGAATTGAGGTGATGATTAACTTGCTGTCCTTGGAACTCTGAGTCCTTTGTTGTCTTTAAAAACTTGCAAAATCATAGAATTTTACTAGTGGGCAGGTTTGAGGTCCCTTTCATGGCATTTTTGTTTTGTTTTTGTTTTTGTTTTTTTGTTTTTTTTGAAAGACACACAGGTTGCCCCAAAGCATATTTTTAACCTGTATGCCTTCTCTAGGCACCTCAAGGGAGGTGTTCACTGATGGATCCTTTTATTTTCTTTTTTTCACTCCTGGGCTGCCTCAAGGAGGTTTTCAACCCAAGAGTTGGCCTCAGGTGCCTCATAGAGGTTTTCACCTAGGTCCCTTATTATTTTTTCTTTTAAAATAAAAAATAAAAATAACCTTCAAGAATTGGGTGAGATGGAAGTTAATACACTTCCAATCACATTCAATTCCTTACTGATGAGCTCCTCCCTTCACATAGGTCTTTTATAGGCTTTCAATCTGTACCCATTGATAAGCAATGGGATACCTTCTTCATCAATGATCCTTATTTGCACAACCCCATTGTCATGGCACTTTTCTATCATATATGGACCCAACCACTTGGTCATCAATTTTCATTTGACGTCCTTGAATCTGGAGTCATATAGCTGAGCCCAATCTCTTTCTTGAAAAACTTTGTCCTTGATATTTTTTTCATGCCAAACCTTTATCTGGACTTGAATAAATTTAGTGTGTAGGAGGGTTTGCATCCTGAATTCATCCAAACCATTGAGCTGGAGCAACCTCTCTTGCTATACCTTGTAACATCTAAATCCAATGATGCTTCTATTCTCAAAGTGTTGTACTCAAACTCAATGGAGAGAAGAGCCTTATTTCCATAAACCAAGTCATAAGGGGTGAGTCCAGTGGTTGTCTTCCAAGTTGTATTATAGGCCCAAGTGGTCTCCATTAGTCTGTCAACCCAATATTTTCTGCTACTACTCATAACCTTGGTGATGATGCTTTCCAATGTCGGTTAGTAACCTCTACTTGTCCATTGGCTTGAGGATGATAAGAAATTGACTTACTGTGTTTGATCTTATGTTGCCTCAACAAATTCTCAATTAGGTGTCATGTGAATTGAGCTCCCTAATTAGTGACTAGTTCTCTAGGGTACCCAAACTTGTAAAATACATCATGCCTTAAGAACTCAACTACTTTCTCTCATGTTGCTACCTTGATAGCCTTGGTCTCAGGCCACTTTGTCAAATATTTAGTGCATACTAATATGTACTTTTTATGCCCTGATGGTGGATCAATGGGCCCAATAAAATCCATGCCCCACTTGTCAAATGGATCTAGAGTCACCTGAGGTTGCAAAGCCATTTCATCCTTGGGAGTAGGTTTCCCCATTCCCTGGCACTGATCACATTGGCTGGTGTATATTCTTCCATATTGCTGGAGAGTGAGCCAATGGTAGCTAGCTTGCAGCTTGCAGTACCTTGAAGGTCGTCCTCTTGACTACAAAGTGACCTCCACAAGGCCCATCATGATAGGCCAGAAGGATGTCAAAGACTTCATCCTCCTTGACACATCTCCTCAACATTTGATTTGGGCCTAGCTTGAAGAGATTTCCCCTAATCCAAGTGAATGGGGCGCTCTTTCTTACAATTTTTCTTTTTTCCTTGGAGGACATATTTAGAAGGAACTATGCAACCATTAGGGAGTTGGATATGTTAGAAAACCATGGAGAGAGAACTAAAATAGAAAATAAAATCTGATATGGTAGCTGCTCATCAACCATTCCTTCCTCACATGTAGGCAAAACAATTCTAGACAAAAAAATGAAACTACATTTTCTCTACCAAGCTTATCAATGATAGTTAGATCAAACTATTATAATAAAAACAACCATCTAATAATTCTGGCATTCACATCAAACTTGTTCATCAAATATTTGATAGAAACATGGTCAATATGTACAAAGGTCTGGTAAACAGTGATGTAGTTTCTAAATTTGTTCAAGGAATGGACAACAACTAGGAGCTCTTTTTCAGTGACAATATAGTTCAATTCATCCTTGGACATATTTTTTCTAATGATGTAAATGGCATGAGGAAAATTGTCATTTATCTGGCCTAAAGATACTCCTATATCTTTGTTAGACACATAAGCATGGATGTGGAAACGAAGAGCCCAATTTGGGCCTCAGAGTATGGGTGCAATAGTCAACTTGTCCTTTAAGGTTTCTAGGGCCTCTTGGTATCTTTCTAAACAACAAAATTCAAAGTCCTTGGTCAGTAGTCCAAACAATGGTGAGGCTACTTTGCTAAAGTCCTTCATGAATCTCCTATTGTATCCAACTAAGCCCAAGAAACTTCTGACATCCCTCTGCTTCTGAGGAGTACAAACCTTTTTTATGATAGAAATTTTATTTGGGTCCACTTGTAATCCTTCCTAGGATATTGAGTGACCTATAACAGTTTCTGCATTCATCAAGAAATCACACTTCTTGGGACTAAGGGATAGGTTCATTTAAATGCACTTATTTAATACTTTCCTCAAGTTAGAGAGAGCCTCCAAGAAATCACACCTATAGTGAGTGAAATCATCCATATATATTTCTACAGAGCCATGGACTAGCTCAAAAAAGATGCTCAGAACTGCCCTTTGAAAAGTGGCAGGGGTATTACATAATCCAAAAGGAAGGACCTTATAAGCAAAGGTACCCCAAGGACAAGTGAATGTGGTTTTATCTTGGTCCTCTGGGATGATATGGATCTGATTGTAACCACTAAACCCATCCAAGAAAGAGAAGAACTTCTTCCTTTCAAGACCATCCAAGACTTGATCAATGAAAGGTAGAGGGAAATGGCATTTTTTAGTGGCTTTGTTTAATTATCTGTAGTCCACACAGATCCTCCATTTTCTATTCTTCTTTGAGACCAAAACTAGAGGAGACACCCACTCACTATTTGAGATGGGGTAAATGAACCCTTCATCCAAAAACTTCTGTAGTTCTTCTTTAAGTATGTCTTTGAGGGTTGGGTTCATTATCCTATGAGGTCGGTGCATTGGCTTGAAACCTTCCTTGATGTAAATGTGGCGAGTACACACCGAAGGGTGCACTCCCTTCATTTCCTTATAACTCCAGGCAAAGGCATCCAGGTGCTCTCTTAGCATGTCACATAACTCTTTTTCCTGATGTGCAGAGAGAGAGGGGTTGATTTTCAATGTTTTAGCTGGACCAAATTCTATCATTTTGACATGAGTAGGACTTAAGTTAGTGATCTGAAATGAGGGTTTGAACAACTTTTCATGCTTACAAGAACCTCCCACTCCAAAGCTTAAACAAACATGATCTAGCTTATGTCGACAATTGCGGAATTAAGTACTTGAAACATGTGTATGTGTTTGTTTGTTTTAATCTATTTAAGTGATTTAATTTGATTTGTTTCTTATAATATCAAACAAATATGTCAGACATATAATGTAGCAAATAAACATCACACATAACAACAAATTTAATAAGGAGTTCACCCCGATCTCGTGGGCTACGTCTCCGTGAGATCTCGTCAACTTGACTTGGCTCTTTGGGAATATGGCTTGAATTATTTTGCAAGTTCCATACTCAACTCTAGAGGTTACTGAACTGAACCAATGGGATTAGAAAACCATCTACATCCCTGTCATGGTTGTCCTCATTGTGCAAGCAGATCTAGGCTCCCTTGGACTTGATTCCTTCAACGGGTGCACTGAGCTTCCCTGAGCTTCTTAATGGCACAAAATCCTTCAGAATGCTTCAAATGTATCTAAAACCTCTTCTATTGTCTCCAACACATATCTGACATCAACAAATGACTGTTCATTTGCTCAAAATGAGCACTGCATCCCTGATTTAGGCCTTCCTCCACAGATGGCACTAGGCTGTTTGAAACTTCCCTTCAGCATTTCGGCCTTCAGAAGTCTCCAAATGCTTCTGAGAATACCTTCACTAAATTTAGAAGGTTTATTACAGTTAGGAACGACTGTTTGTTTGCAGATAATGGATACTGGTAGCCCCTACAACAACGTCCAATCCCTGGTGGCCGTGAGCTCCAAAATCTCCCTGGATGAAAATCTCCTTGAAGATGGCTTCTTCAGCTTCTCTAGACTATTCCAATGGCTTCAAAAGGCCCAAATTAGTATAGGTAGACTCTTGTTTCACTCTCTTAGGTCGAAATTTGCCTCTTGAGTTCATTTACTCAATCTCTCCTAGAATTACTCCACCAAAAATGGCAAACTGCAGCTAACTGGAGTTAAATTTGGCAAACTGCATCAAATTTGGAAGTCCTCCAAACGAAACCATCGAGCTCACTAACCACACCTGTTTGGCATGCATGTGACTGGATTTTCTAGGCAGTTAAAGTTAAATGCTGGCGGGTTTTGTTAGTGTAACCGTCGGTGTGTGACCAGGTTGGAACCACAGGCAATTTATCCCAAACCATCAACGTTAAATATTCAAATATAACTGTGGACCCAATATCGTTAAGAACCACTGCGTAGCCTAGACGGTTGGAACTCTTTGTTTGCCTACGAGAGGTCACGGGTTCGATCCCACTCGACCCCATAAAACTTTTACAATGCCAATTCAGGGCCATGTGGCGGCCTCCGAGATTGCCACATGTCGGCCCCTAATTGGTCAACCTAGAAGGAATATTCCACCGAATATTTTGGAGAATATTTCAAGGAATATTCCTCAAAATATTTTGTTTTTAATATTTCCAAAAATCAAATTATTTTTCAAAATTGCAATTTACTGGACATTTTTAAAATGCGATAAATCCTCCATACGATGTCCTTTTTTCGAACCGTTTGTGGTGTCGGAATCAAGAAGACGAGATATATCCGACTGTTCAGGTTCAAAATACTTTCAAACACTTTGAAATTTGAGCTATCAAAGAAGTCCTGGATCAATATCTGATCACTCCTCCCCATTGGGAATCTCTTGGACCCTAAAAGACTAATATACTGATCTGAACAATAGATGAGAGTATATCACCCTCTTCGTTCAGCTTCCATACACTTGCCTGCATAGCTAGTGTCTTTCAACAAAAAATCGAAGGTAGACGACACTTCCCTTCCTCGATGCGCTTGTCCTCCTGTCAATAACTTTCTTCCTTGAACTCATTCAAAATTTACAGAAGGTAGCTGAACATCGTTTCCAAGCCACTTCGATGAAAAAGTCACAAATGTAACCATGGAAACTTTTGCTGTTGCAAATCTTCTTATGTAGACGATGTCGAAAGAAGAAAAGAACTTAATGAATAAATTATTGTTTCAAGAAAAGAAACAAATTTCACATCTTGTGAATCATCATCGAGTCTTTACATCATGTTTACAAATGATCGATTAAATCACAAGTCGAAAAAATCATGCCTTTCAAACATTTGACCCTTCAAGTCAAGCATGTACAAAAAGAATTTAAATGATGCTTTTACAAAGATGAAACACTTCATCATTATCTCCCTTGTACAATCTTGGAGATCAAATCAACTTTTCCCAGTCAATACTACATTACATGCATGTTTAAAAAAAAAGTAATCAACCCTTCAAGTTAATCACACATACATGTTCAAAATACTAGGAAATCATCATCATCCCTGTGCTCATGCATATCATTCTCATGCATGCATTTCATCCTTCAACTTTCTCTTAAGTACAATCATAAGCACCAGATCCTCGATCACAGGTACATGTAATTTCAAAGGTGAAATGAATATACTTTCGCTACAATAAAGTGAGTCTCATACTCTACTTTTCCATCCTGCAACTTGCATTCCATTTAGCGAAGAAATGTATATAATCAAAAGACATGCAACTTTAATTGGATAAGAATTCTAACCACTTCTTACCAATCCATTTCAAAGGTGCTTCCTTTAACTGCACATTAACATCAACATGTGGATCATCCTGACACATATCAATGATGGAAAATTCTTTTCCATTCTTTCCGTACTCTTTCTTCACTTTCTTCAACTTTCGTGGAAGCATTGTTGGATTTAGAGTCCAACACCTTTCAACAATATGTCCTTGCTTATAGCAATAACTGCAATACATTTGCATCTTCTTGATAGCATGATTTGCATTATTCAATGGACCTTTGGCTTCTTGCCTTCTTTCCTTCAAAAGTTTCATGTATGTGGCCATTCTTTTCCAACATCTAGAAACACTATGGTTAAACAAACCACAAAAAGAACATGCAATTCTTTTCCAATGCTTATGTGGAAATTTACCATGCTTTACATGATCAAAGGAAATATGACTAAAATCAGATTTATACCTTTCTCTTTCACCTTTATTACATTCATGAGGAGGTGAATCGAATGAAGAAGAAGCTCCCTTTGGAACACCACCAACTCCTTTAATGGTTTTAGAGATTTCACAAATCTCTTGTTCAAGTGCATGCTTATGCACACCTTCTTCCTGCAAGGTATGTTTCAAACTATTGCATTCCCCAAGAATAAAATCTTTACCAACTTGAGGTAGGGACTTGTAATGAAACTCCTTCTATGAATTGTTTCGATTGCCTTCATGGCTGCTTTGGAACTTTCTCTATAAGATTGTCCATAGCAAGACACAAATACTTAGGCCTTTCCTCAATCATTATTGGCTCAACAATACCTTGTGCATGTTTGCCCAATCCTTTTCCTTCATATCCCATTTTGGACATTAACTTGGACCCTATGCCTCTTGTATGTCTTTCAAAAGAACCAACATAAATATTCTTAGAAGAATTTGAATACAAACTAGAATTGTTTACCTCTTCTTCAAGCTAATACTTGGCTAAGGATTCTTTGGCAATAAGGAGTTGTGTCTCCAACTCATGCATCCCTTCAAGGTTCATATTTGCAATATGAAGTTGGCTTTCCATTTCCTACAATTGGTCAGAAATCAACTGCTTCTCTTCCTTCATGGAATTCAACCGCTCTCGAATTTTAGTGCTCTTCCTTTCATCCTCATACATTTCTCTCACCATATTCATCATGATGAAAAATTCTTGCTTCAAGCCTTAATCAAAGAATCTTGTGAAGGAGGAAGATTTTGAGGACTCACTTGTGGAAGTTATCATTATAAAAATGAACAAAAGAACTTCAACAAAATTTAGAATCTATTAACAAATTTATGAACCATATGATTGCACAATCAATCCCTTATTCAAACAACCTGTTTTGCATCAAACCTCTCGTGCTTCAAGAATTTCCTTGAGGCCCTTGGGGTAAGGAGAATGCCTTCAACCCTTCTTCCTTCTTGTCCTCTCCTGGAATTAGCTATCAATAGCTTTCTCTTCACCTTTGCAAACTCAAACAATGGTCAATTTACAAATAATCAAACAGTGAAATCCTTTGTACTGTTTAAACACCTTTCAAGTCAAACAAGCAAATAGATTGCTCTATCAATCAAGCATCCTACTTTGATACCATTTGATCTGAAATGAGGGTTTGAAAAACTTGTCATGCATACAAGAACCTCCTACTCCAAAGCATAAACAAACATGATCTAGCTTATGTTGACAATTGCGGAATTAATTACCTGAAACATGTGTATGCTTTTTTTGTTTTCATCTGTTTAAGTGCTTTAAATTGATTTGTTTCTTCTGATATTAAACACATATATCAGACATATATTGTAGCAAATAAACATCACACATAAAAAAAAAATTAATAAGGAGTTCACCCCGATCTCGTGGGCTACGTCTCCGTGAGCTCTGTCAACTTGACTTGGCTCTTTGGGATTATGGCTTGAATTATTTTACAAGTTCCGCACTCAACTCCAGAGGTTACTGAATTGACCCAATGGGCTTAGAAAACCATCTATATCCCTGTCATGGCTGTCCTCATTGTGCAAGCAGATCTATGCTCCCTTGGACTTGATTCCTTCAACAGGTGCACTAAGCTTCCCTAAGCTTCTTAATGGCACAAACTCCTTCAGAATGCTTCAAATGTATCCGAAACCTCTGCTAGTATCTCTAACACATATCTAACATCAACAGATGACTGTTCATTTGCTCAAAACGAGCATTGTGTCCCCACTCTAGGCCTTCCTCCACAAATGGCACTGGGCTGCCTAAAACTTCCCTTCAACATCTCAGCCTTTAGAAGTTTCCAAATGCTTCCGAAAACACCTTCACTGGTAGCTCTTGCACAAAATCTCCCTGGATGAAAACATCCTTGAAGATGGCTTCTTCAACTTCTCTGGACTATTCCAATGGCTTTAGAAGGCCCAAATTAGTCTAGGTAGACTCCTGTTTCACTCTCTTTGGTCGAAAATTGCCTCTTGAGTTCATTTATTCAGTCTCTCCTAGAATTACTCCACCAAAAATGGCAAACTACAGCTAACTGGAGTTAAATTTGGCAAACTGCGCCAAATTTGGAAGTCCACCAAGCAAAACCTCTAGGATGACTAACCTAACCCATCTGGCATGCATGTGACCAAATTTTCTGGGCGGTTAATGTTAAATGCTGGCGGGTTTTATCGGCATAACCGTCGGCGTGTGACCAGGTTGGAACTGCTAGCGGGTAGACCGTTGGCGGTCTATCCCCAAACCATAAATGTTAACTGTTCAAATATAACCATGGACCCAATACCGTTAAGAACCATTGCGCAGCTAAGATGGTTGGAACTCTTTGTTTACCTGCAGGACGTCACGGGTTGGATCCTACTCGACCCCATAAAACTTTTACAATGCCAATTTAGGGCCACGTGGTGGCCTTAGAGCTTGCCACGTGTCGGCCCTTGATTGGTCATCCTAGAAGGAATATTATAGTGAATATTTTGGAGAATATTCCATTAAATATTCCTCGAAATATTATTTTTTTAATATTTCCAAAAATCAATTTATTCTTGAAAATTGCAGTTTATTGGACATTTTAAAAATGCGATAACTCCTCCATACGGTGTCCCTTTTTTGAACAGTTTGCGAAGCCAGAATCAGGAAGACGAGATCTATTCGGTCATTCAGGTTCGAAATACTTTCAAACACTTTGAAATTTGAGCTATCACTGAAGTCTTGGATCAATATCTGATCAGTCAGCTAGGCACAAATCAGTCCAAGGCTTATCTTCAGATTTCTTTACTAACTCATCAAGAGACATGGTGTTGGGGGACTAATTTCAGAGGATTTGATCAATCAAGTCGTCTTCATAAGGTTTCCCCCCTCCTATAATAACATCTAGGGTACAAATTGGGTAGGATGTGGCATGATATACTTCATCTTCATCCTCCTCTTCCAACCATAAGGGTAATTCATGCTCTAGAGATAGTTGAAAATGAGGTTACAAGACCAATTGTTTGGACAAATGCCCATTTTAATCATAATATTCCCATCCCTACAACATATGTAAGCGTCAACAATGGCTAGCCATGACCTTCCAAGGCTTAGAGGATAACCATTGAATGTGGTCTTAGGTTGGAGAACTAAGAAGTCAATAGGGTATCCCCAAGAATCAATGGAGATCATCACATCCTCAATAACTCCCTCAGGAGCTACTGTGGATCTGTTTGCAACTTGCAAGACTATTGTGGTCTTCCTTAATGATCCTTGGAGATTTAGTTTAAGAATGGTATCCTTATTCATCACATTTATGGTAGCCCCGAGATCAATCAAGGTATGGGGGACAATGATGCCATCAATGTGCACATCCACCACAGGACTTCTAGGGTCTAGATACTTCGGGCAAATCACTCTCCCCAACATTAAGTTAGACAATTGTCCAATGACATTAATGGTAGGGGTGTCTTTCTTTCTCCTCCCAGGATGTTTGAAACATTTCTCCATGACTACCTTGTTGTATATGGGGACATCCTTGATAGCTTAGAGGAGTGGAATTTTAACACACAAAATTTTCAATTCACCCAGAAATACAGTCTCTTATTGGGTGTGGTGGCTAGAATGGATTAGTCTCTTAGGAAAATGAGGTGGATTTGCTTGAGGAAAAATCTCTTCCCTTTCCCTTTCAATCTCCTCAGGTGAAGATGGAGGTTGGTTATCTGGAAGCGCTCTTCTAGACCTGAGGTTGATTTCTTGAATTTCCACAACATATGCAAGGTAGGATGTCTCTCCACTATAGACCTGTTGTGCCTGCTTGTTGTTTGGGTTTAGATTTTGCTGAGTAGACATCTGAGGTTTCTTAGGTGGAGTAGGGTGAAGGAACTATGGTTGAGATGGAGGTGGAGGTAGTAAGGATGGAGATTGGTTGAATGGGGACCTCCAAACTTGTGATGGAGTATTCCACTGAGGTTGTGGGGGAGCATAGGCTAAAATGATGGATTGGAAGGTTGGGAATGGTATTGAGGTGCATAAGACAAGGAAGAAGGTGTGGACCATGAAGGATGAATAGGAGGACACCAAGGGGGAATGGATGCATTCTGATTGGGGTCTTAATACTAATAGGATGCCCCTTACATGCCATGTTGGCATGGTTAAGGTCCTTAAGGCATCCTTTGGTTGATATAACATAGTTATTCAATCACACTTTGAGTTCCTTGATACACAACTTTCAATCCAGGTAGAGAAGGGCACTTATAAGTGGAGTGGTTTTCCTCACATACAAAGAAGATCTCTATAATATTCAATGGACATTGATTTCTAGGGTGCCTCTTGGTGCATCTAGGGAAAAAGACAACTAAGGCTCTTTCCACTTCCTCCTGTTTCCACTTGATGTGTATGGTGCCCACTTGTAGAGCAAGGGTATAAAACATTTCACTCTTAAATTCTTCCAACATGTTCCCAATTTCACCTTTGATGGATGTGTTGGAGGAGGATGAGTTGGCAAAAGCTTTTCTAGCCCTACCCTTCTTTTTGGCTGCCCTAGAATGATTTTTGAAAACTGCCTTGATATCATCATAAGATAGTTGGTAGATGTCCCCTCCAGAAACATGTTTAGGATTTCTAGGACATCTTCCTTGATCCCTCTAAGAAGGACTAACTTGAGTGATTCATGATTGAGGGTGCATCTTGCCCTTTTGTAGTTAAGCTGGAATATTTCCTCATAATCTTCTAAGGATTCATCATGTCCCAAGGTCATTATGAAGATTTCTTCTTTGGTATCCTTGGACCAACACTAGTCCCTATACTTGTCATTGAAGGATTGTTGCATTTGAGCCTAGGTAGTGATGTTGCCCCCATGTAAACCCATGAACTAGTGCAGGGCTACATCCCTAAGGGTGGATGGGAACAATTTCAACTTCTGGTCATTAGAGGTATAGTCATAGGTTCTGCAGATGACAACAAACTCAAACAACAAGGTATTAGGGTATTTTGAGGTTAAGCCATGGAAGTGAGGAAGGGCAGAGGAGCTTATGTTTTTCATCCTAGCATCCCCATTGGTTTCCTTGATGGGGAAATCACCTTCATTTATGTTTGTAGCCATGTTGTAAGTGTGTAGAATGGTTTTTTATTCTTCTACCCGAATAGGTTCTTCAAAGATCTCTTGTGGCTCACCTAATGGGTCCTCCAACTCCCTTGTAGTCAAAGAGGGAAACTAACAACCATCGAAGAAGAGAGAAGGTTGGTTGTCAGATGGTGTGGGGGTATTTGGATTTTTTTTCTAAATTGCCTGTATTCCTACAAGACATTTTTTTTTTAAATTTTATTTTATTTCAGAATTACTTGAAAAATAGAAAGAAAGCAGAAATTGCAATTGAATGCAAAACAAAAAGAAAGAAAAAACTGCAACTATTTACTGAATGTCAAAGAGGAAGGAAAGCATAAATTATATCTACCTAGACACCTCCTTGGTAACGACGCCAAAAAGTGATGAGCCTCAGTATTGCAGCAAGGATGCTGAAACTCCTAAGGCTACCAACTTTACTTTATCAACCCGGGGTTTTGTACAAACTTGGAGGTTACAGTGCTATATGCACAATAGATGTAATAATCTACTCTTGCCACTTTTCAACTGGGGAGATAGATCACTAGGGTTTTCAAACCAGTCTTCTATTGATTAGAAGGTGTCTGGCTACTGACAGTGAATGTAAAGATAATATTTAATGCGAGAAAGTAAATGCTTGCCTATTTAGGAAATGAAAGTGCTATGAAATGCCATGAAATAATCTAGCTAAGAAATGGCACACATTACTTGCAGAAAAGAACTAATCTAACCTTGCATTCTATCATCTCGCTATTTGGAATAAGTGGTCATGGGAAGTTATCCTATCAATCTATGATTGATGCATGCATGCACTAGCTATCTCATGTTGAAATGGTAGAAAAATAGTCTTTTGATTTTTTATTTAGAAATGTAAATGCTAAGTTAAACAATCTGATCTTTGCAGCGGAGAAAGGCATGGAAGACCTCATCTAAAATGGCACTGAGAGGCATGTAAGTTAAGTGGAGGGCCTTCCCTATGCTCAAACTATAATTTCCGCTCAAAACATGTTTAAATAGGTTTCTACAGGAGATCGTGTAGCTGCTACAGGATGTCCTAGTTTACTACAGGATGTCCTGGTTTTCTACAGAAAGTTAGCTGAAGGCCATAAGAAGTTAGGGAGGGTGAAATGAAATGCTAGAAATATGTCTGACGGTGAAATAGGGTGTATGGAAGGTGCACATTAATTAGGGGAATTCTGAGGTCTAAAATGGACCTCCTAAGGAAATTATAAAATAATAGTGGAAAAAATAAAATAAGATTAGATTACATCACAAAGTTTAGAGGGAAAAAGGGAAAAACTATTTTTCGACTTATCTCCTTATGAGTTTACTCAAATTTCAATTGGGAACACTCATTGGATGCAAAATTTTATTCCTCTTCTAAGGAGTACCCATATTGCATACTTTTGATGGACCTTACTACATGAAAAATGAGAAACACATGAAAAATGTGATTGCAATCACTTTTTTTCATGTATTTCTCATTTTTTGTGTAGCAGGGTCCATTGAAAGTATGAAACATGGTTACTCCTTGGATGAGGAATTAATTTTTTCATCCAACGAGTACTCTCGCTTGAAACTTGAGTAAAACCTTAGGAGATAAGACGAAAATATGACTTGTAAAAGTAATTTTATTATTTTTACCTTTTTACTCCAAAAATGGTGAATCATCCCCCCTGGTTGACATCATCATCTTGAATGCTATTGGTTCTTATAAAGTTTATGTTGGTTGTACATTTTTCTTAGGAGGCCTATTTTAGACCTCAAAAGTCCCCTAATGACCCAAGGCTTAGCCCAACGCTTCATGATGGTTGGATTTGTCCAAGGTGGCTATCCATGGTGGCTACAAAATATAGATTTAGATTAGGGGTTAGTAGGCCTTGGAAGAAGGTGGAGAAGACTTAGATGAGGCCAGAGGGATGAATTTCTCCCTGTAGATCAATAATCCCTGCAACAAAACATTTTCTTCTCTTCATTTATGCATAACTTCATATAAATAGGGAAAATATGAGTTGAATTTGAGAAAATTGATTTATTGATGGCTAATGAATATATCTATGAAATGAAATGCCTTCTTAAGATACAATAAAATCTAAAATGACAACTGCAAGTGATTCCAAGAAATCATAAACAATGACCTATTCAACAACAAACCCTAAGCTATGCAATGATCAAAAGATAAATATGTTTTTGGGGTTGTAAGAGTGGGGCCCTCAAACCATGATCCCATGAGGGAGAAGAGGAAGTGGCCACTGTCACAAGATTTTTTGAATTATTCTTTCTCACTACTGTACCACTAATATACTTTTTCAACTAATGGAAACAAGACTAAACAATCATTCAAATACTTGTTAATCTAAACAATGCATAAATAACTTCAACAACTAACTATGTTTTTAATCTAAGAATACATGTACAAAAATATGAACCTCTGCTGCTAGGGTTGGGCCCTAACCCAATAGCTTCCACCCTTTGAGTCAACTTAGTCATGGATCAAGGTAAACCTTCCCATTATCATAAAAATGTCAATTAATACAACATAATGTTAATAGTCGCAATGTTTCAGCTCTAAATTACCTTTGGGCTACAACAAAAAATTGAATCCTAATGAGGCCCTTAGCCTTCTTATTTATACAAAATGAATCTACCAACAACTTCCTAAAAATTAGGGACACTTGGCTCCCAAACTCAAGAATGACTTGTCTTCACTGTCATTGGCTTGGCTACTTGTAACTCCGAGCTGATGAGATATGGTGGAGGAATCTTCAAATGATTTGAGGAGTTAAGGAGGGAATTTTTTTTTGTAAAATCCCTCTTGCTTGTACATTTCGAGTTCCTGCACTTAAATTAGCCAAAAACTGCTCCAATTCCTACAATTAATGCACATTAGGTGACATGACATAATATCTCACCTTTACCCTTCTCACTAAGAAAAATATAATAAAATATGGAAGTAAGTGTGAGAAAAGTTGATTTTAATAAGTTGGAGAGTGGCATTAAGACCCATACGGTTTACCTATTGATAAGCCTCATCAACATCCATTGCTAAACCCAGGTATTATGTTATATAATTTTGACAATTTTTCTCGTAAATGTTGGATCTTTTTCATGCAGAAGAAAGATCAAACTTTTGTAAACTTTCATGAATTTAAAGCATTGGCCGAGAAAGATGTTGGCAGGAAGGTTAAAAATATGAGGAGTGATAATGGTGGAGAGTATTTGTCAAATGATTTTAAAAACTTCTGTGCGGTAGAAGGGATTAAATGGGAGTTGAAAACATCCATAACCCACAACAAAATGGGGTGGTCAAAAGGAAGAATAGAAGCATTGTAGGGGCAACATGGGTGATGTTGCATGATCAGGGCCTATCACTACACTTGTGGGCCAAGGCATGCAACACAACTGTTTATTTGTAGAACAAAAGCCCTCATCGTATTCTTGGGACGAGTACACCAAAGGAGGATTTCTCAGGGAAGAGACCGGATGTGGGTCACTTTAGGATTTTGGCTCATCGGTATATTTCCATGTGACCAAAGATGCATGAAAGAAGCTTGAGTTGACAACAGAGTTGGGGATATTTTTGGGGTACACTGATACACCTCACAATTATCAAGTGTACCTTTCGACCAACAGGGATGACAATGGTTTGAGGGATGTCAAATTCGATGAAGAGAAGGCCATGAGATATTCCCTTGAGAGGGAGCTTCAGCTACATGTGATTGAGGAGCTTTTAGCTCCTAAGGAGAAGCCTCAAATTGATGTGGAGTAGCCACATGCAGAGGATCCAGGAGTGGAGACATCCACTCAGGCAGAGTCTTCCAAGGATGGGAGAAAGCGCACCATATAGGCTAACATGTTATTGTAGGGTGCGAGAGAAAATGTGGGAGCACCCACATCACAGTGTAGGCAGAGGAGGTCACCTGAGAGGCATACTAGATAAATGGCTCTTATCATCGGATGTGTTGAGATAGAGCCATCTTCTTTTGAGGAGGCAGTACATCAATTAGTTTGGTTTGATGCCATGGTTGAGGAGTATGACTCCATTTTCAGGAACAATGTTTGGAATGTGGTCCCAAGACCGATAGACAAGTTAGTGGTGAGTTCCAGATGGCTTTACAAGGTAAATAAAGCAGCAGATGGTAGTGTGGAGAAACATAAGGCCAAGTTTGTGGCCTGAGGATTTTCTCAAGTGGAGGGGATTGATTACAATGAGAACTTTTCTCTTGTTGCAAGGTACTCATCAATCAAATCCATTTTGGCATTGTTAGCACAAATGGGTTAGAATATACATCATATGGATGTAAAGACTACCTTCCTTAATGGTATGATTGAGGAAGAGGTGTACATTGAGCAGCATGAAGGTTTTGAGACCTTTTACCGAGAGTCACATGTGTGCCAAATCAATTGAGCGTTGTATAGGCTGAAGCAAACACCCTATGCTTGGTACATTAGGATCAATAGCTACTTCATTGGGTTGGGTTTCACCAAACGTGAGGCAGATGCAAAACTATACAAATAATTTTTTTATTATTTTTTTATATGTGGACGATTTGATTGTGACATGTAATGATAAGATGATCAAGTCTTGTAAAGAGTATCTTGCAAGAGAGTTCAAAATGAATCACTTGGGGTTCATGCACTACTTTCTGAGCATGGAAGTATGGAAAGGTGATGGGGAAATTTTTGTCTCTTAGGTAAAGTATGCCAATGAGATACTGAAAAGGTTCCACATGGAGAGCAGTAAACCCATGGAGATTCCTCTAACAGGTAATTGGAGGAAAGAGGATGCTGCTTCGGGTGAAGTAGGGGAAGCTATTGTTTACAAACAGCTTGTGGGTTCACTCATGTATTTTGTGAACACATGACTGGACACATGCTATGCAGTTAACCAACTTAGTCAAGTGATGGTTAGGCCAACCAAGCTCTATTAAGAGGCGGCTAAGAATGTGTTGAGATACCTCAGAGGCACTACTCAGTATGGATTGTGGTACAAATGGACAACGTGAGTGAAGCTTTAAGGCTTCATAGATGAATATTGGGAAAGTATTCCATCTAATAGGAAGAGCACATCAGGAGGGATATTTAGTATTGGGTCATCAATTGTTTCTTGGTACAATAGGAAACAAAGATCAGTTGCACTCAGTTCAACAGGAGCAGAGTACATGGCTGCTATTCAAGCAGCTTGTGAGCCCATCTGGATGAGGAAGGTTCTAGTTGGTTTCTTTGGTCAACAGATGGATCCAACTATGATTTTACTGTGATAATAAGAGTTGTATCAAACTCTATGAAAATTTAGTTTTTCATGATCGATCTAAGAATATTGATATATAGTATCATCATCTTCGAGATTGTGTGCAAAGGCAGATTATGTTGTCGGAGTACGTTCCCACAAAGGAGTGGGATGTTTCCATTATGACTAAGGCATTGTCAAGATGTAAATTCGAGTTTCACAAAGACAAGATTGGGGTAGCTGATAATCCCTTTCTTGTTGAGAGGGAGTGTTAAAAATAACAAGAAGAAATTCCAATTTAATTTGTCCTTGAATTAAATTGTGAATTAAAATTGTAATTCTTTTCTCATAGAAACTTGTAATAGTTAACTAGGTTAGGTTGACTTAGTTAGCCTAGGAAATTTGAGTTGGAAGTCTATCTAGAGTCATGTAAAGTGTTCCCTAAATTTTAGGAGCCCAGGTTGAGTTCTTTGGAGTTGTAATTAGATAACTTAGTCTAACTAAGTTATAGTCAGTTAAACTAGTTCTAACTATTGGAGGAACTAGTAGAGGTCTAGTAGTGGATTAGTGCATCAGTGAATTAACTAGTACCACACCAGTTAACTAAAGATTCACTCACAAATAATTCATGCATGTTAGTTTAGAGGAATACCCAATTGAGACTAGAGTGCAGGGACAATGTACTATCAATTGTATAATTTTTCGAGTTGTACAAATGGTGCATGCAATTGGTTGAGGACCTAAGTTTGGATTCCATATTTATGGAGGTAGGATTTCCCAATTAAATATGCACTAATTCTATTAGGAGTTGTGCAAAGAAATAGGGGCTTGGCAGGAAACAAAATTGGCTAAGTGTTGGCTAGAGTGGGCTTGTGAGGTAGAGAATTACATCATACTTGTGATGGGATTGTTCTAGTGTGGACACACATTGTATTTTCTTCTCAGATCTTCTGGTTAATGTAATATAGATAGCCATGGTTTTGAACATTTCTTTCCCCAAAGAAATATTGTGTTATGAGAGCTTGATTTCTATGATGTATATCAATTATCACCCCCTTTGGGATGGGGCATTTCATCTTCCATCAGGGGTTGGTACATGCAAAGACTTCTTGTCTTCTATGAGATAGGCCAACATTGGCCCAAGAACTGAGTGATGACCATATGATAGAGGTAGAGCTCATGCTTGGATTTCTCCCACATGAGCATCTTTTTCATTTTTTTTTTTCTTGTGGCCATCATATTTTCTTTCTTTTTATTTTAGTTGGATCAACCTCCGAGGGTGCATTTTTAGGCCCTACCCAAGCTATAAGGACATGTGTATCCAAATCCCAAATCCCAATGATTATTTGACTCAAATAACGGAGGTGGAATAAAGGCTCATAATGTAAGATGGAAAGTGGTAAGTATGGAATAGAGTTAAATGGGGTTACACTACCTCAATCGTGGCTTCCCAAGTAGTTCCCCTTCCTAAAACCATCGGCCATTAGGGGATGTCCCACTAGACTATGACTGAGAATTAAACCCCCATTTAAGGTGAGGGAATAATATCATGGCTAAGACCCTTATTTCTTCCAAGTTACCCCATAATCTATGTCAAAGTGCCAAAATAAAAATAGGCATAAGTACCTGATTTCATAACGAATAAAATACCTTTTGATCAGAAGCTCACCTTCAAACATGTGCTCTTGACAAATGGGCGAGAAAACATATGACTGATGCATATGGAAGAGATATGAATGGCACATCACATCCGCTGCAAAGTGGCTTTCAGGGTTACCGGCTTGAAGAGATGAATAGGAGAAAATATTCTCCTAGGGGTCACCCACTTTTTGTGGGTAACATCTGGCTCCAACTGGGACATGAGCTCACTGTAGAGTGCATTATCCATGTACTTGAATGAGAAGCAAGGAAAATTTTAGGGGCTAATATTCACAGGTGGGCTAATAATCCATGCTTTTTCCAAAAAAAAGATTCGACATTTTCCATTTTTCTAAAAATGAATTCGCCCAAATTTTATAGTATAAATTATTTTACCTTAAAAATCACTAATTTTATATATTGTCTAATATAAAATAATTATAAATATAAGCATTTTTACAAAATTATGATCAAACATATTAAAATTTGGATATTAGGGACTAGTAAGATTCGCCAAGGTTGCTAAACTTTAAGATAAACTTTCATCCTTAAAATTTATCATAACGAGGAGTTCATGAGAACTCTAGAAATCTCTTGGAACTACAGACTTGTAACCTGCACACTACAATACAATTGTTTGGGAGCATGTGCACCCAACATACTATAATCACCCATGCTATTCATATTAATAATAATACACACATAAAAGTAAATCTATGCTAAATGTAGGTCTAATCTAGCATGAGAACATGATGTGATGATATTAGATATGCAACAAGAACATGCAATGCATCCTACACTACCATGCATAACACATGAGATCACGTGTCTAAGAAAGGGGTGATACGGTTAGCTTTGACTGGATAAGGCAAAACCTCACCATCAAGTCTAGCTATACAAAAGTAAGCTACACTAACCTTTCCATGGATCTTCATAGGATAGGATGTTTTTCAACTAAAACCATGTCCCCAATCTTGAATTCCTTCTTACGCTTTTGTACGCATTGCTTCTTAGATATAACCGACCTAGGATTAGGTCTCTTAACTTTGTAGCCATTGTCTATAATGGAGGAGGTGGATTTAATATATATAAATGACATTACAATTAGTTTTCTCAGTAATAGTTTAGAATAATTATTTTTATTATCCAGATGAAAATAAGATTTTATTGTTTTAGTTTTGTATCAATTGTGATAGGAAACTTTAATGTAATATAAATATCATTATAATTAATTTTCATCATGATAGTATAATATAATTTTATTATGAAAGGAAGAAAAAAATTCATTGTTTGATATGTTGGATATTGCGAAAATAATTTATCTTACATTTTAACATTGTTTTTTATTTTCTTCATCTAAAAAATATGGGTATTGTTTCTCATCATTAATTTGTTTGAGAAGTTTTAAAGTTGTTTTAGTTTAAATGATGGAGTATCTTATTTATGACATGTAAAATAGTTGGTACAAAAAATTAGTCATGTTAAAGGTTGGTGTGATTGAGGCCGTGTGAGAATTTGGGGTGATTTTTATAGTTTAGATGCCCCTTGGTCATTATTTCTTGGCCCAAATTAACAACAAAATCATAAATGATTATTGCCAATATTCCAAAGCCAAATGCATAAATTGTTATTATAATTTTAAAAGGACATTTTAATGACTTATAAATTGTTATTATTAGTTATTAAAATTGTATCCTGAATTCTTATGGAATTTTGTTTCCAAGAATTCTACCTCAGAATCGATCCATTGATATAAACTAAGGTTTTTACACCCCCCTACTCATGAAATCACATGGTTCCCCTATTGGGGGAGGAGGCAAACACTCCTTGAACAATATCTCGTGGGAAGAGCCACTAGAAATACATCCCATAGACCTGGAAATCCCAACTCGGCAAGAAATAATGAACACTTTTCAACAACATCGAAAGACCAAGTAGAGGCAGGAAATAATGAAACAGGTAGGAGACCCTGCAAATCAAAGGCTCAAGGAAAACAAGCACTTGTCTCTCACAAAGAACAAAAACTCCACTATATGAAATCATATTAGATAGTGGGGGAAAATGTAATATATGAAGGAACATGTGCTAATCTACAAATTTATGGGCATCTGACCCGCAAAGAAAATACTCACAGGGTGGATCATGAAAAATTGGTAGATAAAGGGATATGCAAAACTTAAAATAGGCTCAAAGGTTTTCTTCACAGTCATCTTCAACAACATAGAGTACAAGGAAATTTTTTTTTAGGGGGACCCTTCTAAACTTTGTTGGACTATACATGAAACCCTGGATTAAGAGATTCAACCCAAATAAAGAATATTTCAATTCAACTTTGGTCTGGATATTCTTATACTCACCACCACAAGAATTGTCAGAATAAGATATATTGGATGGTGTTGGGAATGCCATCATGTCCTTTGTAAAAAACCACTAGGTTGGGTAGACATACATCATGGCAGGTTATGTTTATATGTAGGCTTAACAAAATACCTACGAATAAGAATTCAAATAGGTTATCATGATAAAATATGGGAGCAACCCATAGACTACAAGCCAATATCTTTCAGGTATAGGAAACACCATGAGTATGGCCACCTATTTAGGGAGTGCCCTCGAAATCAAACCATCAATCTAACATCAACGGAACAATAAGAGGATCAAGAAGGATTTTCCCAATTCTCAAACAAAAGGAAGGTGATAAGAAGGTGGGTTATAGATCCTTCAACATTGGGGGAAACATGCGACAATTGATACTTAACACTCCCAACAAAGGATGACACTCCATAGGAGAACAAGGATAAAAAAGAAAAAAACCAGGGAACAAGTAAATGCTCTAGAAAAACATTTGAAATTAATGACAATCAATAGGAGCAATTGAAGTAGAAGACTCACACATAAGATATGGTAATGACAGAGGAAGAATAAGAGGAACCAGAAACTGAAGAACAAGAGGATGCATACCTGAGAAACATTGATATAAAAAGAATAACATTGGAATGGAAATCAAGGGATTCAATTACCATACCATAAGAACAAGTACAACTAATCACACAAGCCTATATTAAAACTCGAAGGAGAGGGAACAAGAAAAAGCTATGTAAGAACTCCAAACCTACTTCTGTTTCTTTAGGAGTAGAATGAAATATTAATAAGGAATACTTAAAAGGAGAAAAATAAGATTAAAAAGAGGTAGTAAAAGTAACAAATAATTAATCTAGGAAATGGGGGAATACCTTGTAAAGTAGGTAGAGTAGTCTTGATAATAGAGACATTCCAACCTCCTCCTCCACACTCTCAATGAAAATAATCTCATGGAACATTAGGGGTCCCAACAAAAGATACAAATAGAGACTCCTCAAGAACAAAATAAACAAGCAAATCCTTACATTGTCATGCTTCAAGAAACTAAATGAGCTATAAAAGTTCTCAAAACATCTCCAAATGTATATGGAAAACTGCCTAGCCATAACCAATGATGCTTGTAGTGCATCAGGAGGTATAACCATCCTACGAAACCTTGACACTAGATTTCAACTTCTGAGATCCACAAATATGGGATTCATTACCAATGTGTATGGTCCAACACAACTTAGGGAAAAAAAACCCTTCATCCATAGTCTTCCAAATCTGCTGCAGACCGTGGGGGGATAATTATTGGATAATGGGAGGATATATAAACCTAATAAGGTCTCTTCAAGAAAAAAATGGGAATCGAAAAATTGGATGAGGAATCACAACTCTTCATTGAATTTTTGTAAATTTAAAAATAAGTTCAAAAATGGAAGGTAAACCAGGATGGGTGTAGAGGTAGCAAGACCCTGCCAACTTACATCGGAGCATTAGTTGAAGATTCACTTGAATGTTCAAACAAAATTAATTTTTGAAATAAAAAAAAATGTTTATTATTGCTTCAAATTTAATTAGTGATTGGTTAGGGAGTAACATCGATCTAAACTAATATCAATGACAATTTATTGTTGATGAAGATTTCTGGAATTGAACTGTTTGGTTTTTGTGATCAGTCCAACATTTCGGATGGAAACTCCATCCATCTTCAAGGACTAGAGAGTTTAGTTTAAAAACTTAACCTTAATTTACAAGGATCAATGATAATTGAGTTTCAAAACTCAACCTTATTTTAGAATAAGAAAAACAACTCAACCTTAGTATGGACATTAAAATAATGAGAAAACCAACTTATAACCAAAGCTCTTATAGCTTAACATTATGAAAGTTCATATCTGTTAAAGTTCATATATGGTTATTGAATTGAGGCTTCTATGATCCATAACAAGTTTATAAGAAAAAATTTCGGTGATAATCACATCAAAATTCATTTGTCGACGTGTTTCAAACCAACAAGTGTGGTTCATCATCAAGACAAGATGAAGAACTAGATCATAGCAACATATTAAATACAGAGACCCGTCATTCAAACGGCTAGAAAGAAGCAACTAATTTTGACCATGGGAAATGGCTACAATTGACTGGACAACAACTGAATTTGAATGGATCAAGGGTTGGGGAAGTTTACTAATTAACTAATTAGTTAATTTGTTAGATTTAATTATTTTGATTAGTCAAATGTAACAAATTAACTAATTAATTAATTAGTAAACTTCCCCAACCCTTGATCCAGTGAAATATAGTTGTTGTCCAATCAATTGTATCCATTTCCCATGGTCCAAATTAGTTGCTTATTTCTAGCCGTCTGAATGAGGGGTCTCTCTACTTAATCTGTTGCTATGATCTGGTTCTTCATCTTGTCGTGACGATGAACCACACTTGCTGGTTTGAAACACGTTGACAAATGAATTTTGATGTGATTATTGCCGAAAGCTTTTCTTATAAATTCGTATATGGTATTTAAGAATGCAATTTTTTTTTTTTTGGAAATTGAATTAGGATTTCATAAAATAAGAATTAGGAGTCTCTTATTGCACATTGAGAAATGGTAAGCTTTTGATTCTTTTTTCTCGCCCATATTAAAGCATTGGCCCACACCACTCTAAACTTGAATGATCAAGGGTAGTCTTGATAAATATATTAGTAGTAGTGGTGTGAGTTGGATTTGTTTGCCAAAAAATACGTATGCCTACTTGAACCACAATATTTTTTTGATGCAATTCCTCAGGTGGAAAAAAATGCAAGTGAATAGTATGGTTTATTTTCCATGTCGAGGCATACTTTGCAACTTCTGGCATCCCATATCCACTTCCATTGACAAATTCCACAACTAACCTTGTTGTTCTAATTTTAGGCCCAAGAACAATAACCATAGATACCCCTTAATCTAATTGGAGCCATCAAAATATTTAAATTATAAGCTTTTGCTCCATAGGCAGTCACCCAAAAAGGGTTTTTCATCAACTATTGTTGAGTATGAATAAAAATAGTTATATATTGTAGGTATTTGAACCCTTTAATAAAATAAATAAGGAACAAAAATGCAGTTAAAAAGGAGAAACTGAATCACATAAACATACATAGGAAATTTATGTGGACAGTGTGCCAAGGAAACCTCCACGGGGCAAGGGATTAGAATTCTTATTGCTCCAGGTCAAATAAATGACTCTTCAATGTTACATCAAACCTCTCGGGCAATCACCAATTTAATATGGTCTATTTCATTACGTAACTTCCTATAGTTACAAAAGTGGCTGAACCGTAAAAATAAATTTACTTAGATAATTAAGTAACATTAATTGTTGCCATTCTTCAAAAATATCCACCTTGATAACAATTTCCCTAATCCCTTGCCCATGCCCATTCATCATCTCTTTTGCAAGCCAAGATAATCCAAACACCATCGCACCTTCTCTACTAAAACTGGCTTTGTGAACATGTCTGCACAATTCTCTTGTATATGGACCTTCTTAAGAGCTACTTTGCCGCCATCAATCACATTTCTTACAAAATGGTACCTTACATCAATATGCTTAGTCTTTTTGTGATAAGATGGATTTGTAGCCATATGAAAAGCACTTTGACTGTCACAGATTACATTCACTTTCTCCTACGTCCTTCCAATCTCATCAAGTAGACATTTCAACCAGATTGCCTCTTTACATGCATCTGAAGAAACTATATACTATGCTTCAGTAGTAGACAAAGCAACTATTTCTTGACACTTTGACATCCAACTAATTGCTCCAACTACAAGAGTAAAGACATATCCTATATTAGATATTCTATTGTCCAAATCACCTGCATAATCAATATCCACATATTCGCAGACTAAACCTTCACTACCATTCAAGATGATACAATGGTCACTTGTGCCTCTTAAATACCGAAGCACCCATTTCACTACTCGCCAATGTTCTTCCCATGGATTTTCCATGAACCTGCTGACAACTCCAACTGCATGTGAAATGTTAGGTCTTGTAGATACCATTGGATACATTAAGTTTCCTATCACATTTTCATATGGTACATGAGACATATACTTCTTTTCTTCATCAGTTCTAGGACTCAAACTCGAAGAACGATTAAAATGGGAAGCTAATGGAACATTAACGGGTTTCACACTATTCATATTGAAATTTTCAAGTACTTTCTCCAAATACTTCTTCTGTGATAACCAAGGTTTTCCATTTTTCATGTCTCTTTGTATCTCCATGCCCAAGATATGTTTTTCTGCTCCAAGATCCTTCATATCAAATGTACTAGAAAGCTGAGCCTTTAACATGTTGATCTCTTCCATGCTTTTTCTCGCAATAATTATACTGTAAAAATACAAGGCCAAGATAATGAATATACCATTGAAACTTTTAAATTACACACAATGATAATACTCACTTATAGTAACATTTTTTCTCACCATGAAGGAATCAAACTTCCTGTAACATTTCTTGGGAGACTGCCTCAAGGCACATAATGATTTCCTGAGCTTGCAAACTAATCTTATGTTGCAACCTTTTACAATACCTTCTAGTTGTTCCATATAAATCTCTTCATCCAAATCTCCATGAAGAAAATTAGTTTTAACATCTAACTTTTCTAACTGAAGATCAAGTAATGCAGTTAGTGCTAACACAATTCGAATAGAAACAAGTTTTACGGATGATGAAAAAATATCATGAAAGTCAACACCCTCAACTTGAGAATACCCTTTCACTACCAACCTCGCCTTATACCTTTCGAAACTTCCATCAACATTTCTCTTCAATTTGAAGACCCATTTGCATCCGAAAACACTTCTCCCTTCAGGAAGTTCTACAAGATCCTAGGTTTTGTTCTTAGCTAAGGAATCAATTTCTTCATCAATAACTTGTTTCCATTTGTCTCTATCATGCCACTCATTGCTTCTTGATAATAAGAAGGTTCCCCATCTTCAATACTCATTGCAATAGATGAAGAAAAATATTTATACCTTTTGGGTGTTCTTCTTTCTCTTGTATATCTCCTTAGAGTGACTAGTTGTTGGACTGGTTCCTGAACTTCTACAGCTGCCTTTGCATCTTCTTCACCTTTTTCTTCAGAATTCTCTCCTTCCTTTTGATTTTTCGAAAAAGGTTTAGCCTCCAACTGAATTTATTGATTTGGAGATACTTGTTCCTGTTCAACTTTTACAACATATGATTTTAGAAGAGAAGATTCATCAAATGTTACATCTCTACTAATGACTATATTATGTGAAAGAGGATCACACAACCTGTCTCCTTTCACCACGTATTCATACCCAACAAAGACATAACATTTTCCTTTTGGGTCTAACTTTGAACACCGATTCTTTGGAATAAGAGAATAGGCATCATAACCAAAAAATATTAAATGTGAATAATCACAAGACTGACCCGGCCAAACTTCTTTAGTAATTTTACAATTAATGGCAACTGAAGGTGATTTGTTTACCAAATAACAAGCAGTAAATACTGCTTCTTCCCATAAATTTTTTTGCAGGTTAACATTGTTGATCATGATTCTAGCTCTTTCCATAAGATCCGATTCATATGTTAAGCAACTCAATTTTTCTAAGGAGTATAAACAATAGTTTTATGTCTAACAATCCCTTCATCCACACAATATTTTTAAAATTGTAAGGAAATAAATTCACCTTTGTTGTTAATTCTTAAACATTTAATTGATTTACCTGTTTTCTTTTCCACCATAGCTTTAAATTGTTAAAAAAAATTAAATACATCAACTTTTATTTTCAAAGACCCAAAATTTCCTGGAGAAATCATCAATAAATGTTAAGAAGTATAATGCACCTCCATAAGATACAATAGGAGATGGCCCCCAAAGATCAGAATGAATATAGTCCAAAATTCTTTTACTATTATGACTTCTAGCTTTAAATTTCTATTTACATTGTTTTCCATATAAACAATGTTTGCAAAAATCCAAACTTATGGATTTCAAATTAGGAAGCAATTTTCGATTCATTAGTACCTAAAGAACCTTCTCACACATGTGACCAATTCAATGATGCCAAAGGTGAGTATCTTCTTTTGCCTTCTCATATACAACTACTGCCTCACTGACCTGGGTACTTCCTTCGAGTCTGTAAAGATTTCCGATATTCCCTACCTTCATAACAACCAGAGCACCTTTTGAAACTTTCAACACTCCATTCTGACCTATAAATTTGTAACCTTCCAAGTCCAATACTCCTAAATAAATCATATTCTTTCTCAACTCATGTACATGTCTAACATCAGTCAATGTTCTAACTGTATCATCGTACATTTTAATTTTGACATTTCCCATCCCAACAACCTAACAAGGTACATTATTACCCATAAACACAAAACTACCATTCACAACTTGATATGAAGTGAATCGATTTCTGTGCGGAATCATGTGATGAGAAGCACCAGAATCCAACAACCAGTTTTCATAATTATAAGAAACATTGCAAACATGCAAATCTTCATCTACGATACCTAATTCAGTAGATAAAACTTCATCAATCATACCTAACTCAACTTTATTTTCTTCCTTCTTTGGGTTTTCAATGGACTCCTTTCTTTTCCAACAATCTTTCTTGAGATACCCTATTTTGTTATAGTACCATCATTTAGCTTCACACTTCTTGCCTTTTGATTTTGATATGGAAGAAGTTCTTGCTTTCTCCCCTATTTCTTTGGACCAGCCTCTTGCTACCATGTCTTCTAGTGTGAAAGTTTCAACGCTGAACTTCTTCCATACTTCTTCATATAACAGAGCTCCCACAATGGAACCAAATTCCAAAGAATCAATTATGCTCAAAATGTTAGAAGTCACAAAGTGATCCCAAGACTCGTGCAAGGAACATAAAAAGGTAATATATTTATCTTCTTCTTCAAATTTCACATCCATATCTCACAATTAGCAAACAAGTGTATTAAAAACATTTAAGTGTTCTGGAATTTTAGTACCCTCCTTAATCTGAAGGCTATATAGTTTCCTCTTCAAATAAATTCTGTTGGTTAAAAATTTGGTCATATAAAGTGTTTCCAACTTCCCCCACAAACCTACTGCTGAGGCTTCTTCAACAATTTTGAAGAGAATTTCATCTGCCGGGCACAACTTGATGGTACTGAGAGCTTGGGCATCCAAGTCCTCCCAATCCAAATCTGTCATGCCAACAAGTTTCTTCTAGACCCCATCTAAAGTTTTGTGCAACCCTTGTTGCAACAACAAATCCCTTACTTTCAGTTTCCACAATGAAAAATTGTTTTGACCAGTGAACTTCTCCACCTCAAACTTAGCATTAGTAATTTTTTCCATTTCTTCCTACACGGACTCTTTTTTTAAAAACAATTCTATATTAATGGTTGTCTTCTTCAAAAAAAAATTCTTTCAAATTTTTCAGCTAGGGTTTTTTATTGAATTTCCTTCTATTAGTTCTTCATCACCTTCCCCTCCTATCTTTTTATTTAATTTTTAAATAACAGTTTAAAATTCAGAATTATGTTCCTTTTATAAAATTTTCAGAATATAAAAACAAAGGGTTTTCTTCTCTTCAAACAAAGAAAACCTTTTTTTCTCTAGAACTAAATAATATTTCGACTAATTATTCAAAACCCTACTCCATTTCATTTTTTTTTTCAAGATTTTACTTCCATGAATAATTCTAAACAATTTTCTTTTCACCCAACGAAATTTTTGCAAATTCAAAAAAATAAATTACCCGCTTATTGGTGTTTTGAATCCATGCAAAAAAAAACCTTCATGGCTCTTGACAGGTCCTCAAATGAAATATGTTAAGACAACGAACTTCTCTCTCAATATTTACTCAGACCAAAAAAAAGCGGTCGAATTCAATAATGACTTAAAAAATATGGAGCGGTTCCACTCAACAATCTCGGCTCTGCAATTATCTGCTCGAAATGATTGATGGTGGCTCAACGCTTGATCTCCAGTTACTACTCTGTCAAAAGGTCTTGTTAAACAATGCTCACCCTTAACCTCTTCAACTGTTCAAATTTTCTATGGCATGGTGGCTTGACTGATGGCTCTATAAATACTTTTGCTTCAAACAAGGTTGGCAAACTTCCTTTGCCGTGGTTTTCTCAATGCGACTTCAGAAAAGGGTTAATTTCTCCTCTGGCTTCGATGCAAGAAAAAGAAAACAACAGAGTTCCTCCAAGAATGTGGCCTCCAAGAGTGCGATCTCCTTTGTTTCAATCGATTAATAGGTTGGCTTCTTAATAGGTTACATACACTTCCAAGTCAACACTTTCTTAGCATCGGTTTTCCAGAAAACATTAAACAACGACTCCTCTTATAACTTTTAGCGACTTCAACAAATTACCAGATGACCCTCACAACATCAAAGCTATAGTAAAACTTGTAGGTATTTGAGCCCTTTAATAACATAAATAAGGAAGAAGAATGGAGTTAAAAAAGATAAATTGAATCACATAAACATACACAAGAAATTTATGTGGTAAAACCTTAACAGTGTCAAGGAAACTTCTATGGGGCAAGGGATTGGAATTCTTATTTCTCCAGGTTAAAAAATGACTCTCTAATGTTACATAAAGCCTCTCAAACAATCACCAACCTAATATAGGCTATTTTGTTACATAACTTCCTATAGTTACAAAATTGATTGAACCGGAAAACTAAATTTAGTCAGATAATTACATTGTTAACATTAATTGTTGTCATTCTTCAACATATATATGTGTGTGTTTTAGAGCACTTCCGAGATTGCTGCATCTGGAAAAAATCATACACCAAAACATTAATTTCATGCCAACCATGAGAACCATGAGTATAGACCAAAAGGAAGAACAACAAAACAAATGCAAGGTTAGCTTACGGTGAAAATGACTAAAAATATAGGCCCGCAAATTAAAATAAAAATACTGTGAAACATGTGCTGAAATTCCATGTGATGACAATTTTTGTTTTTCTTAAACATAGATTCCAATTGTACATTGAAGTCATGCATCCACAATTTGAATCTATCATACAATCTTGATGCTGCAATATCTAAATTTTGTATTGAGAACTAAGTGAAATGTCCATATGTATTTTAATTTCTCTAGAAATTTATTTCCAGAGAGGCTTCCTAATCTGAGTCAAGATATCTCAATCTGATTTTCTACATAAAAATACTATTTTGACCGGTCATGAATCCACGTGTTTTTTTAATAAATATGTATTTTGTCAAGAGTCTTGGGCAACCTCAATTTTATGTGTGTGAAATGGTTACATGAAGATGGTCAAGTCAGTCAAAATTTATATTCTAAAAAGTTTCTGTGCAATACCTATATCATACATGTTTTGATTATGAGGTATCTAGCTATTATTTAGTGGAGCATTTTGTTATCTGTTTCAATGTGGGTTTCATAGCTCTATTATAGAACTTTGAGCAATGGATTTAACATGAAAATATTGCACAATAGTATTTACACATATTGAAGACTTCCATTCTAAACACTAGACCCCAGAGATACAGAGAATCATACAACTCATTGAGATATTTTAGATTGCTGATATTAGATTTTGTATGATTTCATGATAATATAGGAGTTGGCGTCACATAGAATTCTAAATATTGTCCACACTGAGTATTGGTCACAAATTCATGCACAATTAAATTGCTAATATCTAGAAAAATAATATCTTACAAATTTACATATTAGAGTTAAAATTACCTTCTTTTGTTAATCCCAACAAAACAAGTAGATAATCATCAAGGGCTTGCTCAAGTCAACTAGTGTTGAACCACCTAAAAAATATTATTGAATATTTTATTGTTTCTCATAGCATAATGATTTTCTTAGAGTAATACATGCACACATATTGTAGCCTTCTATGTCTATGAACCATGCATGCTGTATCATTTATATAAATCTTTACATAAAGTATTTCCATAAAATGGAATTGATATCAACCACCATATGTCCCACATTTTTGAGTATTTTCATTGTTTCTTTGATGAACATTATATCCTACATTCTATCATTCAAAATAGCCTAATGTGGCATGAAAAATAATTGTGTTTTGCATAATTTTGTACATCTTTGCACTAACATGCTTTGACAATATATCATAAGTTTCTCAACAACAAAATCATGAAGCAATCTTACCATGTTGTGTTGTTTTTTTTCTTCTTCTAGTAGTAGGACCCTCCCCAATTGCCATGGAAACTACTTATATCCAAAGTGCTGATAGGTGCTCAACCATTTTTTCTGACATGTATCCTTTAAGTGATTTTCCAAAGTCAATACATTTATTAATGAATATATCTAGTACAAAAAAAAATTCTCCACCTTGTCTTGGTTTTTCCTTTGTGCCCCCTTTATCTCTTGATGTGGATATTATACATCCCATGATTTCTCAAGACCACATCTACAAATACAAATACAATGAGTCATAGGAAAAATATGGCACATTGATAAGGAAAGGAAAGCTATGGCACATTGATAAGGAAAAATAAAACCTATAATATTTTTCACTTGAATGAAATGTAAGGAAGACCTTGAATGGATTGGAAGTTTAAGCTTTTTTCTTGTTATCAACGGGAAGATGTTTCCATTTTAGATTTCAAAATATGCCCTACACTAAGACATTTTCAATTTGCATAGATAAAAATTTCTTAATGCAAATCTGGGCCTCACAAATTTGGGCATAGTGACCTTCCTTAACGTACTATGTAGTGGGATTTGAATCAAAATACACCAGGTCAAGGCTGCAAAGGAAAATAGTCCTGAGGTTAGACTACAAAAATAAGCTATGGAACAATTATCTATGAAATTTAATAAAATCAATTTAAAGATCCAAGTTTAGGCTATGCAATTATAGGAAAAGCTACAACCGTGTAAATTTGAAGGAATAAATGACATTAAAATCTTACAGGCCAACCAACTATAGGCTGATTAGAAACTACACCTCACCAATTCCACAATTTTGACAAAAAAACTCTTTTGGGTTTCCGAAATATCCATATTAAGCATAACCCACTTAGATAAAAAAAGGCGACGCCATAAAAATTATAGAAAACCCATACTTAGATTAAAAAAAAGGCCATGCCATAAAAATTATAGAAAACCCAAAAATCTTCTCAATCAGACTGCTTGGAAGAAAATTTTCAAATCATGTAAACCTAGAAACTCGACAGATGAAAATCCTGCACACTCCTATCTAGGCTATCCATATTTATGTTAACTAATATTGAATATTTTTAAGAAAGTATGATGCCCATTAAACTTAACCCACATACAACATTAACCTAGAAATTAACTATATAACATTGTGTTATATAACAACAACAAATTACACATATCACATTTAGTAAGTTAAACATGTTGATAACTATGTTATGAAGTACCACACATTTAAGTTATATTATTAAATATTAATGTATACAATACAATCTATTTTTATGTGTGGTAAATTACCTAAACAAAACATATTCACTACACGTCATCAACATGCATTCAAATGCCCATATAGGAGGGCAATGGTGATCTTGCACCTACAGTTACATTTGATTTGGTGGATTCCTGACCCTATTTATTAGTGACGTAGCCCTACAATTGGTGCTACTAACTTTGTTGTTGGTCTTTCCCTCACCTCTATGGTTGACTTTGGTGCCTCTGCACTTGTTTATCACCAAAATGGCTCTACCTTCTAGCGGTCTCTCAAATGAGAACTAAATCCACACCTAGATTTGGCACTGTTCACTCTAGATCTTTATATGCATCTGTACCTATGTCCACCCATGTTATCATTGGTTGTGCTACCTGATTCTACAATGCTGACATGTTTGGGTTTGTATTTTGTGTCTTCGTTCTACCCGTCACCCTTTCACTTTGGTCAAGAAACTCTGGGCATATCACTACTGCTTTCCCTAGGCATTGGGGATATTACTGCTATTGGTCTACACTACTAGTCTTTTCTCTGATCATCACTATTGGCGTGCCTTTCCCCTGTGTATCTCAAAAGTCCTAAATCACTATGTGTAAAGACTATAACAATGGGAAAAGTCAAGTGATTCGTAATGGGGTCGTTCCATTACTTTTTTGGGAAAACAAATTCACTCCTTATCGTAGGCACTTGGATTTCATGTTTTTTGTGACCTCAAAATGGCCAAATAAAAGTGTGATAGATGCATAGAAGGAGGGGCTTGAGCTGTAGAAACATACCCTTATGTCGGGAAGCTTAGGGAGACTAGGCGTGAAGCTCACATACTCATTGAGGGTTGTTGTTCTTTTGAAAATGACTTGGATGGAGTGCTTTGTTAAAAAACTCGAACAAGGGTGAGGTAAGGTAAATTACATGACTCTTAAACATCTTTTTTCAATCGATGCTACCTAAAACCAACTGAGATATTACATATTGAATTAGGACCAAATAACATCTATTTTATGTCTTCCTATAGATTCTACAAATTATAAATATTTTTTCATATAGAGGAGGATACTAGATAACTCTGTAGAATGTGGAAATGTGTGAGTCTGGTAGGTAAGACTTAGAAATAGAAATGAAGGCCAATCCTGTCTACAACTCTCATGCCCATGTTCACTTCCTTGGTTTGGGCCCATATATATAGTAGGTATAGGAGCAACAAATTGAATGACATCGGGCTCCTGGCTAGTTACTTTGAATACGAGCATGTCATGCGAGAGAAGAACCTAGTGAGGAATAACTATCAGCTGAAGGGTACCAGTTAGAACAGAAAGAAGTGGCCCTAGAGCTAGGCGGGGCTAGTCATATTTTTAGTGCTTGCACCTAATAGTATAGAGGCATTCACCGGTACATGCACCTCGAAGCTTCTCAAGACTTCTTTCCCATTGATTAGGAAGGAAGGTAAAGAAATAGATTCACACCAATTTGTAGGGGAATACACCGCACAAAGTTGGGCACATTAGCAAACAACCAAAGCTATATTAGAAAACACAACTAGTAGCTTGGAACTCTGGATATAGGCCTACAAGAGTAGCAAGCAAGAGCAAGGATAGAAGCCATAATTCTGATGCCTGACTTGTTAGGAGCAAGAGGGCATGGGGAGAAGCATAAAGGAGTAAGTTTTTAGTGGGATGGTGAAACCACTAACTGGAAGGTATGGCCTCCTCTATTTTATAGTCAACCAACCATCTTTTCATCTCTTCTCTACATAAGCTAGGAAAACATTAGTACTTAGTTGAAGGAAGATTGTCAATTCTTATCAGATTTGAGTTTCAGAAGTTCAAGTGGGAAAGATTCCCCTTAGAAGGATAAGGGTTTTTAAAATTTGCAGGTTAAGTGAGGAGTAATGACAAAGCAGGTTATTAGAGAGAAGATACAAACTAACATAACCGGTAGGGATGTAGCTAGTAGCGAAAACCATATGGACAATAACACTTCACTGGGTCAACGTTTGGGGTCTCTTTTACTGGATTCAACCTTGTCACTAGCCACATCAACAACAAGAAAGAAGCCAGTCGCATCAACAATAACCAAGAAACCATACGATGATAGTGCCTACTTGTTCTTCAAGAATTTCTTACATAATACGTAGGAATTTTGTTGCTTTAGAGACTGCCCATACCACCCTACACTCTTTTTAAATTGAAGAGAAGAAGTAGAGGTTAGGATATCAATATAAAAGAACACGTGGCCAATTTGGGTAATTGTGTAGTTGCATGTAACAGAGGGCTCATGAGATTGTGGCGAGACTCATTAGAAATGCCAATAGTAATGTCAATGCCAAGCATCCCATGGTTATTTCTACTATTTAAAGCAAACAATTAATGTTAACCAAGTAATGCTAGCATTACTTGATTATGAAAACATTTCCTCACAATATGCTTTTTAGTGCTAAGATTTGGATATAGTATGTGCCCATTTGCCTTTGGAAGAGGCCAAATAAGACATCAAAATTCTTCATTGGCTAACAAAAATAATTTTCAAGATTTAGAAGGGTGGAGAAAAAGTATATTAAAACATTTTCCTTAAAACTTTAGGCTTGATGTTTTAATTTCTATGCAACAAATAATATAAAGGAGCAAACTGATTACTATAGTCCCAACCGCCTTATGGAAGGGACTAATAATATGTATTTAAATTTTTGATATTTTGATAATTATATATATTTATTGCACACCTTCATATGATGTATGTTGTGTGTACATAAATGTTCTACAATTTAGTAGGGGAGATGTTGTAGTGCTCTGTTACATAAAGTGTTAGATAAAAAAATAATAACTAACATAAATCCATCTTAATTTCAGGTTTACCAAGTACCAAGAGGGATCAAATCTCTCAAGATGTAAACCTCTTTTTGAGTGCAAAACTTAAGGACAAAATTGCATCTCAAGAGATTTGATTCCTCTTGTCACTTGGTAAATGCATAGTTAAATGGATCTATTGGTTCTTAATAATATTATTTATATTTATATAAATTACATCTTTATAGAAATACTTTTATTTTTGTTTTTTTAGAAAAATATATTATATATATATATAGAGAGAGAGAGAGAGAGAGAGAGAGAGAGAGAGGAGAGAAGTTAATTTTCTATTCTTATAAGAAAAAATTTACACCAAAATTTCATAGTTGTTTGTTGGTCTACCACTTGGAAAACTAGATCAAACATAGAATTGCAGTTTCCAAAAAAAAAACCAAATAAAGAGTTTACTGAGTTTGTACCAAAACATAACAAAAATATTTAGAGAGGCTGGGCCATTAGGGCCATTTTTTATTATTGAACTAACAAAACTAAGTATGGGAAAGAAAAAACACAATGACTAAGAAAGCATTTATATTTGTGAGAGTCTAAGCCTTAACAAGGAGAGGGCCCTTGGTGGCATCTGGTGAGCATCCTGGTGTAGGTGTTAGTCTTAGGTGAGCCTCAATTTTACTAAGTCTGCAGTTTATGGATCACGAGAGCACTTGGAGTTCATCCAATTAGAAGAGGATTTCCTCTTGAGCCTCCTTTTTGTCGATTAGTACCCTACCCAACAATGCTTTGAGATGCCAATATAGGTTAACAATGTGCACATGTAGTGTTTGAAGCGACCTCGTGAGTGACTTGTATTAGGAACCAAATCTACCATTTCTACTAACACTTTAGAATCTATTAGGCACTTCCATTCATCAACTATTTCTCGCTCTACATTTGCAATTGTTTCCTAGCGCGAAGGAGGACTATGAGCCCAAAATCACGTTATAGAACTTTCCACTCTTTGTTGGGCCCTAAAACCACCCATTTCTTTGTAGTAAGAAATGCTACACTTGATACAGACCTGTTTTTGTGGCATTGTAGTGCACAACTAGAGGAGGGAGGTTAGGGGCAAGTGGAAGCTCAAAAGAAGTTGAGGTAAATTGAAACTTGGAGGGTGGTGAGGAAGCTATGGATGAGGGGGGTTGGGGGCAATAGAGGCAAGGGGATGTGACAAGGAGAGGTAGTTTTAGAGAATATGAGTGAAAAAGAACAAGACAAAGGATGCCATAGAATTAAGACTCGGGGAAGGGAATAGGAGGACAAAATTTAGAGAGGAAGATAAGCTGAGAGGAAAGGGGAGAACTAGCGGTTGCAGAGGTAAACAATGGAGGAATCTCAAAGAGACTTCCAAAAAATAGGAAAGGTGATTAGCCAAAGTAACAACAAGTAGCTAAAGTTGAAGATAAATATATACCTGAAGCTTGAGCTATAAATTTAGGTCCACAATTGCAGTGATTACCTAAATCTATCGGATTGAGCTTGCAAACCAACAAGGATCGTTGTAATTCATGTGTTTGAAGGTGGTTCTCCTCATTGATATAATTCTCTGCCACAATGAAGGATCACTATGTGCAATGAACTTCGTATCACATGTGACAAGCGACCGACGAGGACGAGAGGAGTTAAAATGCCCTAGACACTGAGTTGGCGGAGTGAGATTAAGCATTAAACGATTTCTCCTGTGCAATCTTTGTGGGATGGTCACGGACTAAAGGAGCAATCACTTCGAGGTTGATATGATGTGCTATATGGTGATTGATGGGGAGGTGTTGCCACCTTAGTTCACTTTATCAATGAGTGGGACGACAACCCCTCTCCCCATGTAGCTTGTGCATGTTACCCCATCTGGTGAAACCTTGATACATATAGTTATGTATTTATATGTCCTTGGCATTTTTCTTTGAAATGTTTTATTATTTTGTTTAATTTATTTTTTCAGTGTGATATGCATATTATTGGATAGAGCTGACTGAGAAAAATAATTTATTGTAGGTATAAAGTTTTTATACGTTTATTAATCAAATTTAAATATGAAGTTCTAAAAGTTAAAAAAATAAAAAAGATATTTGATTTTTTCCAAGTATAAATTATAGATATTTTTTTTGAAAAAAAAAAATCATAATATACATATGCCATTAATATAAAGTTAAATAATAATAATTCATATTATAACCATGATATTTCAAAAACTTATAAATAATAAACATATAAAACTTAATAAATTTAATTAACATACACAAATTAAACTCCATTTTAACATAAAAATCATTATATTTTAGAACTTCATATATATATAGATATCTATTTTTTTTCTTCAAATATTCAAAAATTATAAAACTGAATGAAAACATAGATTTTTACGCCGTAACGCGTTTCCCTCTGAAACCCACCCATCCTCCTCTTTGCCTACTTGTCATCCTTGCACACCGTACGATTTAAATGTTAGACGATTAGAACAATTTTAACCGTGGATCAATCCTCCCTCTGAACCGTTCAGCTCCCATTGCGATGCGTGAAGATTTGTTGGTGCTCTCCGTGGGAAGGGGCATTTCGATCGATCGTGCTTACGATTACGAGAAGGTGAAGAGACGGATTCCGTAGGGTTCTCGTGGGAGAGCAGTTGTGCCCCCTGGCTGTTTAAATGTTGAGTAGTTACCAGGGATGCGGTATTGTTCTTTGCAGGGTAGGCCTGCTCGATGTCATGAAGATTTAATCATGGCTACCTTCCATCTCCTACAGAACTAATGCACAGGGCAACTCGTTTCTATTCTAAAGCTCACGCCCCACCAGAACGACGCAAACCTCGACATTGACTACCTACAACAGCTTGAATTGCACCCATCTGTACTGAATCCAGGGGCATCATACTACTAGGAATCTCACATCCTCTGTTCAGTGCCGGCACACAGAACAATGTTGTATGCCGGCGCTGTCTGTACGCCGATTTACCTGCTCAGGGCAGTGTCAGATCATATTATATAAAATGGAGTTGACATTCAATCTTCGGGACAGTCGAAGTTGTTCGTTGAAAAAATTTAGAGCATTACCTTCCTACGCAGACGATTTTCTTTGCCCTGTTACAGGTTTGTTCTGTAGTAAATTCTGTTTGGCTTCATTGTTTTTTGCTATTTGGTTTTTGTTTGGCTTTTAGTTTTTTTCCAATTCTATGTTTGAATAGAGACCATGGCTAGTATCCTCTGTGGTAGAATTTAGCATCATTGACTCTGCCATAGTATACATTCCAGACCTTGTGACGCTATTAGTGCCAAAGAGGGTTATTTTCTTTGTGCGTTTCAGGGAATGGTTATTTTCAGAGAAATTGATAGTCTGTATCCGCTTGTACTTTGGGTACCAAACTGATCATCTAGATTTCTGCATGAAAATAAAAGCAGATAGCTTCATGGTATGCTGGAGAGTGACATATCTGATGCCAGGATTCAGGTAAAGCATTCAAAACATGAAATCATGGCTTTGTTTTTGCTAAATTTAGTTACAGTTCAGAGTCACGAGTTCATGGCTGGTGAAAGAGGTCCAAAGGCCCTTTAGGGTTTGTCCAATAAATAGGTAGATTCAGGGTTATACAACTATATGTAGCATTGGATGACTTAGGAATTTTTCGGCACTTGGCTCTGAAGCCATGTATTGCTACATGCATTTTCCACCATTGCAAAGTAGACAGTCCAACAAATTTCGACACTGTAAGTTACAAAGATAGTGGTTTCAATAGATCGTTAAGGTGTCTGCTAATATGCTTCATGCTTGACAAATCTGCATTTGTTTGAATTTGGGATAAACAATACCGATTTTGTCTTGTCACATTATATCTTTCATACTTTCCACATTAGAGATGTGTGGGCCTCTTTATTCTTGAGTCTTGCCTTTAGGCTGGTAGTTGCAGTTGATTGCCACTACCCCTTCAATCTTCTACAATGCTCTTTGTAGCTTTTCAAGGCTCTCAGAAATAGGTTTACTGAAATTCAGAGAAAAATATTTATATATTCTTATAACGAGGCTTACTAGGTTCCAAAACTGATTAAGACCGTGATGCCCAGCTGGTGGGTGCTCTCCACATGGTACAGGGGGCCATCATGGCAGAAGATATAAAAGGATATCAGGGCCCCTAGAGGAGAAGCCCAAGAGAATGGAATAGGGGCATCAACCCTGCTTCAGCTCTAGTATGCTCTGTTTGGATTTTAACTTTGACTCAAGGATGCAGCCTGCAGGGAAACAATGCTTAAAGTAAATGTCTGCAAATGTTAGTCCTTGATCTAAATTGCATAATTGTTTGGCTCTGAGAAACTGAAGGGGCATCTAATTTATGACATTTTCTGTTGCTGCTATTACTTCTAGATTATAAACACTGAATTTGTCATTTCTTTATTTTTCAAACCAATGAAAAATTCGGTTTCTTAATCTTCCCTTTTTTTCAGGGATCGTCCCGCTCTTCTATTGGATTTCTTACAGTGTCTTAGCCAGAGGCTTCACCCAATATACAGAAGGCTTGCATTTGCTATGGGGTTATAGCGAGTGAATCAAGGCATATAGAGGCATTGATTCTAAGAACTGACCAAAGTATTCATTAAAAACCCGAGAAAGAACTAAGAAAACAGGATGGCATTCTGGGACCTTCTGACTGTGGCATGTATGCCCACTGTGAACGTTCTTTTCATAAGTGGTCTTGGGGCTGGTCTGTCAACTCAATATGCTGGAGTGCTAACGGAAGAAATTCGGAGAAGTTTAAATAAGGTAAGGGTTAACCTGCTGCATAAATATACTGATGTCTACCTATTAGTTCAGCATACAGGAACTTCAACTTTTACAATGCCATTGGTGTTGTTAACTGTGAATTGGGTTTGCATATTTTAATGTTGTTTGAATCGCAATGTCACCTTCAACTAGTATAGTGCTGTTGGCCTTTTAGACTATACACAGCTATTTACTGAGATAATTAGGCATAATTGACTTGTGAAAGAAAACAAAACTAATTGAAATAAAAAAAAGAGAGGGAGGTGCTTGTGCCAGTACCAGCTCTTATGTTTGCAAGCCTGGCACAGTCAGTGACATTCGATGATCTCATTTCCTGGTATGTAATATTTTTAGTTTCTAGGGCATTGATTGCAAGGAGGACTTCCTTTTATTTTTAAGTTGTTTGTTATATTAATAAAATTGGTTTTTCAATGAGCATGGAATTGTACCACATACAATCTTTTGATATGAATTTTACTAACAGATAGTGATATAATAGAGATTTCTTATTAGATGAAATTGGTGAAAAGGAAATCTCTAGGACTGTAACATAGGAATTTTTTTGATAATAAATTTTAATTGGTAATATTGTAATTTTTTTTTATTAAAGATCAAATTGACAAAAAGACAAATTAGGAGAACATCAAGATGTGAGTAATAATTGAGAAATAGATCTGTCTACAGCAGAGCTATAGCTATGCTAGAGACAGATTTGTTTCTCAATTATTTTTAACACCTCCCCTTTAATTGAGGAATACATACCATATCCATTATATCTCTACAAATTAAAATGTTGGTCTTTCCCCACGGCTTAGCAAAATATCAAAATCATTATCAATAATCTCTTCCTGATTTTCCATCAAGTCTTCTCTTATGGCTCTTCTTTTCAACATTTGTCATGGGTGGCTTTTCTTTGCTTGGTCTGAAACTACAACTCAATTTGGATTTTTCATTGTGGGCTTCATCCTTGAACTTTCTGCTCCTTCCTATTGCACCTGCAAAAATTAATTGCTGATATTCGTATAAAAAGAAATTCATCTACCAGGATACATGGCTTGCCAATCACTGTACCTGCCAGTTGTCTAGGAAATCAACATGTTAGGCTTCCATTTACTCATAACTTGGTCCCAATGGCTTGCCAACCACTGTACCTGCCAGTTGTCTAGGAAATCAACATGTTAGGCTTCCATTTACTCATAACTTGGTCCCAAAAACTCTGAGATTAATATACATTTCCCCATTTTAATCAAAGATTCATCTAATTTGATTAGCATATGGGTAAACCTTACCACATCCATACCTACCATGGTAGTTTATTCCAAACTTGAAATAACATCCTCTCTGTGCATGAGAGAAATCAGAACATGTGATTAGATAAGCCATCATGCTACAACATGTCTACCTGAAAAACAGGGCTTCCAACTAACATGAGGAATACAATCTGCCTATCACTAGGCTTTACAACTTGAACCAATTAAAAAATAATTGTCTTTTTCTTTGTTTGCTAAGTTGTGTGAGTCCTAAGATGACTGCACTCTTAATCTTTGGCTTGAGAAACTACGACCCATGGGCATATAAGCCATCAAAATCACCCTGCGAGTGCACCTAGTCTGGGCCACACCAGCCCTTAACATGGTTGGATTTTTTCCCCCAAAAGTTTTGAACTGGTGACTTTCACATCACAGAGTGCCTTAACAATACACCATCACCATCTATTCTATGCCCTGTAGGAAATTCAAAAGTAATTGTTAACCTATAAAGCCTCAAAATATTTAAGCATGACACAAGGTTAACTTGGATTATTCCAAAATTCTTAAATAACCTTGATTTAGCCTTTAAAGCCTATAAATATTTAAGCATGACACATGGTTGGCTTGGATTATTCCTTAAATTCTTATATAGCCTTGATGAAAGGTTACGAGGAAAATAATAACTTCAGAATATATTATATGTACCTTGGATAACAAATGTTATGTGGCCATAATCATAGAATAGGTTCCCTATGTAGTTAAAGAAAATAATATAATAATCAGGTTAGTAGGCATAGGCTCCCTACATAACATAGAATAGGTTCCCTATGTAGTTAAAGAAAATAATATAATAATCAGGTTAGTAGGTATAGACTCCCTATAAATACCTATGAGAAAGTATAAATAGACATGGGATGTGGAAGCTATAGTTCATGTAGAGACAAAGATGATTTTATCAGCTCCCACTTAGTAAATATGTCATTGTCCAGAGAACATTTTTTGAAGGATCTGAGATGAATTTAAATTAATTATACAATGAAGCAAACTATAAAATGAAACAGAGCAAACAATTATGGGTGCATTATTATACATGGTAATTGAACTATGATAGGTTTCTTGGAGTAGTGACGACTTAACTTTTAATGAAAAAATTGAAAATAAAATGTAGTCCTACAATTCACAAAGATATTAGTTTTCCTTGTGGCTTTCATATTCTCATGTCAAAATGTCAAAACTTTTAAAATTATAGATGGAAAGAAATCACACTAAAACAATGAGGGTGTTACTTATATAATCCAAATTCAATCAAGCTTGCTTCCCTCGAGGGAGTAACCTTAAGTACTAGTTTCATGGGAGGATATCTACAAGAATGAGTGAGCTTCCTAACAGAGAGTTGTTGGTACTGCTGCTTTTGTCAAAATCATGGCCATCACAAACAAAACAATAGTAAACTAGCCCTAAGAAGAGGTTATCTGACTCAAACAATAGGCTAGAAGATGGAAGATCAATTGGGCAACTTCTTATAATTCCAATTTCCTACACTTATATATGAATAATGAAATTATTGCAAAATTGATTGCATGTATACCCTGAAACTTAGCCATATGCATTACTTTTGGGCTGGAGGGGTACATTGGGAGTATATGGAACTTCTAAGTGACATAATGAAAAGGATAAATCTATTTTAACATTTTGAACAAAGAAAAGAAGATGGTTCTCGAAGACCTTGGTCTAACCCTGAGTTGTTGTCTCAAATACTTGGTTGGTAGGCTGTCGGGGAATCAAGATTCTTTTGATGTTTAGATTACGACTGAAACAATCGTAATTCTCAAAAGAGAGATTTAGAAGACATTAGTTCAATTTTTTCCCAAGAAAGTTTATTTTGGTCATAGAGAAAACTTTCTGTTTAACACACTTTGCTATATGTCTTGGAAAATAGCCAAGTACAATAGCCAAGTACAATAATCTTGGAAGTGCTGACTTGATTACCGATTTCTTCACTTACCAATTTCAGTTGGATAAGTCTCTATGAATTTGAATCAAATTCTTGTAGAAATTGTTCTTTAGCCATGCCTAGAAAATTGGGCATTTCCTTGGAAAATAGATGCTGTTAACTTTTCTGCTAATATTCCTTGGAGATTCTACTATGAAGTCATAATTTATTGGTATTCCTATGCCCCACTTTTTTAAACCATCTAAATTTACAAAGTTTCTAAAGGCGCCATCCCTAGAAAATTGGGCATTTCCTTGGAAAATAGATGCCGTTTTCTTCTAATATTCCTGGGAGATTTTACTATGAAGTCATAATTTATTGGTATTCCCATGACACACATTAAACCATGTAAAATTACAAAGATTCTAAAGGTTATGGGAGAGTGTTTGCTGGTAGCCTTTATTTCTGAAACAGAAGAATTTTCATTAACATGGCTTCTTATCACATTATTACTCAAAATGCCCTGTCTATTTTTTCTATATTGCTTTTTCCTTCCTTAAAGCTAGCTGCATTTTTCTTTTTTCAGGTGGTCCATGCCATTCAATGTTTTTCTTACATTTTTCATTGGAGCTATCCTCGGATGGATTATTGTTAAAATAACCAAGCCTCCAGAATATTTAAATGGCATAGTTGTTGCAAACTGCTGTGGAGGTATGTGTACTTATATCTGTTGCATTGTACAGTTTTGAACATTTATAGCATAGGTTGTGCAGTTTTGAATATTTATAGTATAGCTGATTTTAGATGTAACATAAGGAAAGACAATGGAGCAACTAAATGCATGTTCTTCTGTTATGAAATGTAGGTTAAAAACCAGGTTGATCTTTGATGTATTGATCTAATGTTCTTTTTATTTCAAAAATAGTTTGTTGTGTTATATTCATTCGTCTGCGAAAGAGCAGACAGCGTGATTCTTAACCCACATTAAGTTGTCTCTGTTAATTAGTTTTCAGAAATAGTTTAGCTGAAGGAGAAACAGACTACATTTTTAAATTAACAATCCCAAATTTTTAAACAGCAGGAACTGCATCCTGAATAACGTTGTCAAATTCTAATTGTATACAGGAAACATGGGAAATCTTCTTATCGTCGTTGTTCCTGCATTGTGTCATGAACGGGAAAGTCCTTTTGGAGAGCCTGGCATTTGCAAACTAAATGGGACAGCCTATGTTTCACTTTCTATGGCGGTATGATTCTAACTAATTTTCTGGACTTTAAACTTAGCATTGACAATGTTTCTTTATTATTAGTAACCCAAATATGCTCATTTCCACACTTAAGAAGTTTACTTCCTTCTGTAGATGATAAATCCAAGCAGGGTGTATCCTTTGTTATTTTCTGATTGTTTCAAACTGGCTTTCTAGATTGGCAGTATCTTCACATGGACTTATACCTACAATCTTATACGATCAGCAAGCCTAATTAATGAAATGAAGGAATTAGAAAATGGACTTCACGAGAATATCCCAAATATCAATTATCTAAATGCTGGAGAAACATCTAAACTTTTGCAGAGAATAGTAATTATTCCAGCAGTGCCAAGTTCTGGAGGAGATTATCCTCCTGATAAGCCAAAGGCAAACGGCATGGTAAGGATTTCATTGTCATTCAAGAATTTCAATCAAGAGGTTGGAATATGCAATCTAAATGTTTGATTTGGAATTATTCTAGCATTTGTTGAAGTCATCTTCAAAATGAAGGTGGGCTGTGTATCCATTGTAATCTCACCATATCTTCTTATTTAGAAACTCTTGATCACCTTCACACAGACCCGTGATTTGCTGTTTTTTCTTGGAAATAACCCACAACGGAAATCTCAATCTGTCGATAGTTTGTCATCCACCTTAACAAGGGCAAGATGGATGGTGCTATCAGGCAAGAGGTCGTTCAAACCCTCTTTTTATTCTTTAAGCACAAAGCAAATGTTTTCAAAGGAAGGAGGCAGCCGAATTCAATGCGCTGGCAAAAGCATTACAATTCCATCAGAATCAGAGGAAAACCCGGCAAATGTTTGGTTTTATTCTATGGAGAAGGAAGACCCTGTGGCACAATTCAAGATGTCTGACTTTGCGCTGTGCAACCATGTTAGTATAGGACTTTCAGGCCGGGTAAGTAGCTTCGCTGCTATCGAAATAGCTCCCTTACTATTCTGAATAAAAAGTATTCTTGAACTGACCTAGAAAGACATGGAGTCCGCATAATTTTATTGGGTTTACTTTTCTTGAAGGTATTTGATACTTACGATGCAAGTATTGTAGATTTTCCTGAAATGGGTCTCTGGTTTGGGTTGCCATGCAGAAAGATGAAGTGGTGTTGGAAGCTATTGTCAGAAATTCTGAGAGGTAAGTTGCTTTTAGTGACTTTATCTTATACCTTATCTGAAATATACTCCAAACTACACACGCATTTATATAACCCCTGACTCGAAAGATCTTAATGGATCTGAAGCCCTCTGAAAAATTCTCGAGTGGTATTACGGCAACTTACAGGGTCTCATGCGCAGAGCAGGGGCAGACGTGCTTTAGAGGTGAGCATTGCTATTATTTGTTTTTTTCTTAGTATTGTATTTAGTCAATTGCTTATTATACCTGGCTTGTTTTGTTATCCAGGTTCTGAGAAAACTTGCTCGTCGCCAGTTTATGTATCATTCATATGCAACACGAGTCCACGGATATATACTTCCATCTGGTGCTGTGGATCAGTGCTCGTTCACCTTAGTGCATGGAGTAAGTCAACTGTAGTGCCCTTCAAATCTAGTAGTAGCAAGGAAAGCAGTAGGTTAGGACCTGGGTGCAACAAAGAATGGTGATTATGGAACTGGTTAATTGAGTTGTTGGATATTTGGTAACATAATTTATTTCCAAGACTATATATTAAGAAAGTGGCTTCTTCCAGAACAGTTGGTCTACTAAGGCCTTCCATGATACTTAATTATTATATTGTGACAGTACTATGGAAGCTACTCCCTGCACCATTGGCTGCTACTCACAGACTGGCTTCCAGCGCTGGAAGCTAAGCTTGCTTTAGATGAAGACTGTGCAAGAAGAGTGGGAGATGACACAACTGGTGGACCTGCTGCATCTCGGCAATCAAGGCTTATCCGAATGTTGATGAGAGACCTTTTAATTGGGGTAAAACTAATTTCATAACTATTTTGGTGTTTAGCCCGTAGATTGCTCTAGAGTTTACTTAGCTGAGATCTTTGACTGCTCATATCACCATTATGCCCAGGTGAACTATTTGCATAGCCATGGACTTGCACATACCGAGTTACGCCTGGAGAATGTTCATATAAGTTGTGTAGATAGACATGTCAAGGTAATTTCTAGTTACGCCGTAACCCCAATGAGGCCGTTGCCTACGAAGCTGCATAGCAATGTAGACCAATTTTACTTCGAGTTTTGGGTAGCAAAACATAAAAAAAAGTAATGAAGATTATTCAGTTCGCAGTCGAAGATAGACTGCATTAACCACCAGCTTATACAGGTATTTGTGCATGGATTTCAGATTTGAGAATGAAGTCAGTCCTGATTGGAACGTGACCTATGCTCAGCAAGATCATATATATCGAAAATGATGTGTAAATGGATTGAACCATTGAACTAGATTTTGGTCTTAATAAACTGCTTGGCATGAGCATCAAAATGTTGTTGTTGAGGAGGTCTTCTTCATCTACTGGTCAGACAATCACATATATTGATTCATTATATGCCATTATATGGAGGCATGGGCTTTTATTCAACAATAATTAAAGCTAGGTCTGAAAAGCTGAAAACAAATCTATTTGCAAAGTGCATGGAGCCTATAGAAAAGTGTTTGACATGCTAAGATGGTAAGAGATTCATCCATGATATTGTTTTGGTTAGTGGGAATTCTTGAATCACAACAGTTGTTGCAGGACTTCTTTGATGGGAATGAGCTATGCAAAAGCATTAATAATGATTAGGTTGCTTACGGAGTTGCATTGCAAGTTTCCATTCTAAAAGGAGGCAATGGGTGTTTCTTATTCAATTCTTTTGAAGTAATTTTGTTTCAATAGTTTAGTTATTTTGAGAGCTAATCCTTGAAATAATTGAAGAAACCACAAAAGAGAAACTCTATACATACATGTTTCCTATCATGTTGGAAACTCTATACATAAAGTAACTAACATTTATATGGAACAGCTTGCTCTTTTTTGTCCTTCTCAAATTCTTCAATGATCTCTTAAAGTACATAATTGTTTTATAAGCTTCCCAAGAACCTTAATATGTTCCTGGGTTGGAAAACTAAAATGATATTTTATTATTAAACAATGTCATTCTATGTAGGGTTGAAATTTGATATCCTACCTCACAAAGTAAGAATTTTTTATGAGAAGTTATAATTAAATACTCATTTCATCTAATGTTCAAATTTTAATTCTTTAGTTGATCTCTTAATTTACACAATTGTTCATTCTCAAATTCTTCCGTCATCCTTTTCAAATTCTTCAATAATCCTTTATTTATACAACTATTTCATCAAGCTTCCTAAAGCTTTAGTATATTCCTAGAATACAAAACTAAAATGATATCTTGTTATTTAACAATTCATTTTATGCATGGTTGAGAGAAAAATGCATATTATGCTAATTGAGGAATTTTTTTTCACTTGTCGAACTTATAGTATTGAATTTAACACACTAACACTTTACAACAATGAACTAACAATATTCATGATGAAAATAACAATATGGAAGATTTATCTGCATAATGAAGAAGGCAATATGGGAGATTCCAATCACGTTCCAAAGCATTTTTTAAAATGTGGATGTGACAAAAGGTTCTTGTGGAAGGTGTTGTTTGTATATGGGAAATTTCTTGATCATTGTGTATAATTCTAATGTTGATAGATATATCTACTAAGTGGTTCCAGTTAATGGGGCATTGATTTGAGCGTTCAATATATTTTTATTCTTTATCGAAGTATTCTTTTGTTGTATTTGTGTTCTTCAATTTATGCCTTACGGCGTTTCCTTTGCAACATCTGATGCAAATGCTAGTAATTAATATATTAGATACTACAACCCTACATAAGTGATAAAATAAGTGCATTCATTGCATCTGGATATCTCATTATTAGTGTTTGTCTAAGGGACATGACATTCCCTTTCTTCCTAAAATACTTTGATATCAAAACATAAGGAACAAATATATAACATTATAAAACAAGTAGACTTACAACTAGTACTTGATGTCATAATTTTGTAGCCACACAAGTAGGAAGTAACAATATACTCCATGCCATTATCTTCGAAGATAAATGCAATTATTGATATCATATTTTTAAATTTTACACAATTTGGTTTTCTCTTCCAAGATAAATACAATTATTGATATTATATTTTTCACATAGTGAGAATAGTCTATTTTTAACAATTGTGAAAATACATTTCTCTTTCATAATCACTTCCTGTTCATGATAATGACTATTAATTGATGGTTCATTTTTGTTTTTAATAGACTTTTGTTACCATAATTCCCATTATTTTATCTTCAAACAATCATTTTCATGATAATGACTATTAATTGATGGTTCATTTTTGTTTTTAATAGACTTTTGTTACCATAATTCCCATTATTTTATCTTCAAACAATCAATTTTTTACTATAAATATAAATAAAAGATATATTATATTCTTTTAGAGTTAATTATACTCTTTTGCAGTTTAAAAAACACATTTAAAAGTGAAAAAAAAATCGATATAATAGGAAAAAAAATCATAATCATTAAATATTGGTGCAAAACCTATTTTAAAACATCAATAAATATCTTAAGCTGGTGATTTATATCTAATATGCTAAGAAAAAACCTTCATAATTTTTTTAGTATATGATTTTGAATTTATTTTTTCTACCCTTATCCCCTCTTTTTCAAAACTCAACCAAAAGGAAAATTGGTTGATGCTCAAATACCAACATATATTTCATTACTTCATATGAAATGAAGCAAGCAATTATCCCCTTTTTCAAAACTCAACCAAAAAAAAATTGGTTGATGCTCAAATACCAACACATATTTCATTAAATCATATGAAATGAAACCAACCATTAACAATAACAAAAGGAACATACACACCCAAGGTTGAAGTGCCCTTTTAGTTCTTCAAAAATAGAGAAAGACATCGTAATGCAATCGTTATTAAAATAAGTAATGAGGTTTAATTATTTTAATAATATGATGAAATTACATACGTTTAGTGATATGTTTTTATATGAATATCAATTAGACTTGGAGGCAATAATGCGTTTAACTAACAACTCTCCACTAGATTAGTAATCATGACTAACAATTAAATATTTTATATTTATAAATCATTAAAACTAAAGGACTCATGTTTTAAATTTTTAATATATATATAGATAAAATAAAGTAATTTTTGTTGTAAGATTAACATTATTATTTGAATGAAAGTTTTGTTTGAAGATAACAAATTATATTATTTTAATGATTGGAGAAAGGGAAAACCATGTATTGGAATTTTGATTAATTATTAAACCGATATCCTATTAATGATTTATATAATTAGAAGTAACCTTTTTTTTCTTTATATCATTTTAAGATGATAAAAGGAATATAAAAGGAATATAAATTACACATATTAAATTATATAAGTTATTGGTTGCAAAACATGAATAATGAAGTTCAACAAAATAAATCAGGAAACAATTCAAAGAAATGAAAATATACTCTTTGATAACTAATAAACAGACAACTAATATTTGAATCTCTTTCTCAAGTGGGTCACTGAGTAATTTATGTATCAACCTTCAAATTTTCGGCATTGGATTTCCTTGATTTGTGGACAAAAGGCTTAAATTTATGTGAAAGGATGTGCAATAACCATGATTCATGAATCCATATAAAAGGTTATGTGTTGTTTATAGTTCTTGGATCCATATAATGTGAACCTTTATAGTAATATCTTGTAAGATCTTGTTTACAAGCAAGCCATTATTTCAAAGGTAAACACAAAACACAAGCCATTATTTCAAAGGTAAACACAAAACACAATACTTTTCCTGATGTTAGTAAAAAATCCAATGAAATACTAAAAAATGCAATAGGAAATCTAATGAAATACTAAAAAATGCAATAAGAAACACTTTAATCCTAGATCCCTCATGTGAACATTGAAATGCACTAATATAGGATCATGGGTAAATGAAAAGAGATAAAAAATAAGGAAAATAAGAAGTTAAAAGATGGCAATTTCAAGACTCATTACTAAGATTAATTTACATACATAATTTTTGTGTCTTTATTGTCATTCTACATAGTTTTGTAAGGACTATTGTCCTCTTTGCTACACATCAAATCCAACTCACTATGAAACATTCCTCAAGGTTTTCTTTTGTTTACTTCACTAATTTATGTTTAGTAGATACTTGGGAATTGGTTTAATTTAATTTTTTCATTCACAAACCTCACATATTTTCATTTTATGTCTACATCAATGGCTCTAAACTATTGATTTAGTGTATTTAGTCACTCATGGATGCATCAATCACAAAAAATAGTCACTAGACTTGTCACTTTCCATTTGTTGTTCTGATTTAGGTTTCCTTTAGCTCATTTGGAAGGAATTTACATTTAATTATTATTATTCTTTGTTATGCATCATACTCATGAAAAATTCATAGGAGGGCACTGAAAAAAAATTCATCATAAATTCTAGTCCAAAAAATGAAAAAACTCAATATTATTTCTAATATTTCCCTGAACAACCACATCATTGTTATTGTTGACATTACTCCATATTCAAGGTTTTATATTCATAATAGTTTTGGTGTTCATATTAATCAATACAATTTTTAAGTTCATTTAATTTTAATAATTCTACTTTTTAATTATCTATAAAAGTAGTATATCTGTGGATTTAATATAAAAGGGAGTGTCAAAAATGTAGATTCTAAAGGAAATAATTGAACTAAAAGGGATCGGTCATATCCAGAACAACCACTTACAAAGAGTTTAGTTCATATTGTACATAAAAATGCAATATAAATAAGGAAAAGGTATTCACCAATGTAAATAATCACTAAACATTAACCACACTAGTTGTAGGATGAAAGTATCAATGGTCATGATGTTTAGGTACACAACCCGATATAGTAGGGCCAATATTAGAAATATGGGAAAGTTTTCATCCATTGCAAACAGAATTTGAGGACTTAGGCTCCTCTTCGATAACAAGAGTCATCATCATGGAATGTTTTTCATGGTGTGGTAGATGAAAGGGGTAAATTCATGTGAACTCATGCCTCTAACAAACCTTTCACTTCCTACCTAGTGTGTGGGCATATTATGATATGAGATCTTATGGAACACACTTGATATAGGAAACCATAGGTCGTGCCTAAGTAAACCATATAGACCATGCAGGTTGAATGACCAATTAAGGAAATTAGGTTCGATGGCACTTGTCTCATGGTGCATGGTAATTCTTACAAATATCTTAATAGTTTCTCTATATGTTCTACCTATAATGAAATTTTTTGTGTTTATATATAATATACATTAATATCATGGTACATATCAGGGTTCCATGAATCAAAAATATTACCTATTGAGACATATGCATGAATAACACATATTTTTATTTCATTAAGGCTTAAATAGGATCGGTTATCTAATGAGAATCTAGGAACAAGGAAATTTAAAGGCAAAAGGTGGTGCACCACCTAACAAGGGATCCTACCATGAGAGGTACACTAACAAATATTGTTTTTAGAGGGCCTCAACCTAGGCACATGTGATTATAGCTAGAAGAAATAACTAGAGGAGGTACTCCAAGATTTTGAGTCTTTCCAACTAATGAAATGATGGGCTATCCATATATAGATGAATGAACCTATTATATATATAGAGTCATTCCCTAAATAGAAACAAAAGAGAAATATTTTTCAAGATGCCAATGTTGGTTCCACATATTTCTTAGTCGAAATAGAAAATTTATTTCTTCAGGCATCAAAACTTAGAGTTTATTCAACCTAATTTTATGGGATGTCTTGGATTAGATTCATTTGTGCCCCGTGATTGATTTAACATACCAGTATCCACCCATATCCCATATGAGGGGTAGAAATATGTGTTAATATCATTGACTCAACCTCCGTAGTCATGTCATGGAAACGGGTCCAAAAATTTCATCATTTTTTCAAGTTCTTCATAACCACAAATAGGAATTTCCATTGCGTCCAATTCATAAAAGAAAAATTGGTAATATAATTTTTCCTCAATCCAAATCTTATATCAAAATATATGGCCATCTAAAGTTTCAACCAATAACCTCTCACCACATCATCAATTTTTCCAACATGGCACCCACATGTTCCCTATCTGGTGCCCACATGGCATCCCATTTCATATCCATGTCACTCCCCTGATTGATCTATTTCATAATAGTGTCATTGTGGCACACTGATGCTAACATATTATTAGGTTTGGGCCCTAACTATATTTGGCTTTTACTTTCCATAATTGTCGACTTTGCTTCCGGGTAATTTCCCTGACCTCCTAACTTTCCTTCATATTTACTATTATAACACTTGTAACCCCTGCTTTAAAAATTAATGGACCTCATGTGACCGTAAAATTGATGGTTGAGATCAAATGAGGACCCCATCTTTCCCCTCATGACATCACGGGGTGGGGGACCTCAGTCATGGCCTCATCCCTTGATTCTTCACCCCTAGATCAATTGTGGAAAATCATTCAGACTAGACTGAATAAATGAGGGTGGGTGACCCCCTGAGGTATGAAGAAGGGGCAGGGGAATCTCTCATTGTTGTTTTTCTTGAAACCATGACATTAATGAGAATATCATCTTTTCATAATGGAAGGAGATCCAAACTTCACCTCTTGAGACTTAGTTTTTTTGGTACTCCTTAAGACTTCTAAACATATTCTTATATACTGAAGGGATATTCCTCCTGAGCTTTTACATCCCCATACTGGAACACATATATGTGTGTGTGTGTGTGTGTGTGTACATCCTGCGACATAAAATCGATAGGGTTATCCCTCTTGAGCTTAATGAGCACTCAACCCAACCATTCATGATTATCATGTATGCATACATACATACATACATACATACACACTTACATACATACATACATCCATATATGTCTATATGAATGAATGGGGTGGGTCGAGTGATATATATGTGTGTGTGTGTTTGTGTGTGTAAGGCGCCATTTCCCTAAACTTACCATACTCCACTTGCACACATGTGGATATTTATACGTAAATGTAGAGCTATCTCTCCTGATATTTTTTATCTATATACTAAGGCCTACCAACCACATATATTTACCCATCTATTTTATAGTTGAACCATCTAGACAAAGTTCAAGCTTAGAATGAACAAAGGAATTATCCATTCCTCTGGAAAGACAAAGTTGCAATCCTCTTGCACAAGCAGACAACATGAGTATGCGTGCAATACAATTTGCAATCAACATGAGTATGCATGCAATACAATTTGAAATCAACATACATGGATCACATATTGTGCTACACATAACACCCATTTGCACAAGAAGACAATCATCGGAACATATCATTATCTAATAGAGTCACAAATTATCATGCCTCTAATCCACTGAGGCTCTTTGCAACATAACGTACAGACCACGAGATTCCCCCATCCCAATTAGGCACACACACACACACACATAACATTCAACAAAATTAGGCAATTTGATGCATATTCCATCAACACAAGGATTTCCCCAATTTTGCTATATCATATAAACATTTACATGAACATTCCATTCCAAGTGTGTAATAATGCACGACTTAATTAGTAATGTTGACATACTTTCAAACAATCATCGCAATAATTAAATAAATGACAAGCATAAAAGATAACAAAAATAAATTGCCCCAACCTTCAAGTCCAAAAAATAGAACACACATAATGTCAATGCATCTAGTAAAATAATTCAAACATTGTTGTAGTTAGCATGTAATCCTCAGTCAATTCTATAAGTAGCACACAACTGTATTCACACTTAGTTATTATTTCTTCGAGCTTCAGCGCCGCTCAGCTCCATAGGTCCAAACCTTGAACTTTCTACTCTAACATTATTCTGCAAAAAAGCTCCAACCATTATTTCCAAAGGCCTAACATTGAAACCTGGCTCTAGTACCACTCTATAACATACCCGCATCCACCCATAGCCCACAATAGGGGTCGATAGAGGTGTTACTATCATTGACATAACCTCCATAGTCCTATCATGCAAATGGGGTCTACAAAATTTTGTTAATTTTTTTAACTCTTTAAAACCAAAAATAAACATCTCTAATACGTTCATCTCGTTGATACCTTTTAGGCAATATAAAAATACCTCATATCCCATACTAGGGTTAGAAATAAGTATTACTACCATTGACTTGACCTCAAATGTCCTATTACGAAAATGGGGTCTAATGTTTTTTCCATTTTTTAAATTTCTTAAGACTTAAAATAACCATTTCCATTATGTCTAGCTCCTCATTAGTTTTCCAGGGATATATAAATTTCCTCAACCTAACTCATGGATCAGAACATATAGCCATCTAAAAGTGTCAACCAATAACCTCTCACCACATCATCAAATTATGCCACGTGGCACTCATGTGGCTCCCACATGCCATCCCATTTCATATCCTTTTCACTATCATGACTGGTTCAATTCATGGTGGTGCCATTGTTGCATGGCTATGCTAACATACTATTGGGGTAAAAACCAAACTAGGTCAAGCTTGAACTTTCCTTGAAAGCGGACTTCACCTCTCATATATTCACCCAACCTCCAAAATTTGCCTTTATATTTATTAATATAACGCTTATGCCTCCCTAACACTTATGCCTCCCCCTTGACCGATCACAACCATTATATGATGGGGAAGTTGAAGACTAAGATCAAATAAGGACCTCCCCCGCTTTGCCTTGTGACGTCACTTGGGGGGGTGGTGCTCAGTCGCGATTCGATCCCTTTGTTCCGCACATGTAGGTCAATGATGGACAATCATTTGGACCATATCAATAGAATGAGGGGAAGTGAACCCTTGATATACATACAAGGATGGTACCTCATCAATGTTATGCCTGTCCAGAACCATGACACTAACAAAAATATTATCGTTTCATAGAAAAAGGACCTACAAACTTCACCTCCCAACACTTCTTCGATTTTTCACTCCTTCAAAGTTCTAAACATATTCTTATATACTGAAGGGTGATTCCTCCTAATATTTAACATCCCGAAAGTGAAACATATATAAATTTGTAGCTTGTGATGTACTATTCACAAGGTTGTCCCTCCTAAGCTTAACAAGTACTTGACCTGACCCATTCATGATGATAATGTATGCACACTCAAATATAAGATGCCATCTCCGTGAGCTTACAAAACTTGGCCTAGCTTGCATGGTTATATTTATATATAAATTTAAAACTCTCTCTCTTGAGATTTTTTTGGTTATATACTAAGGATTTTCAACCACATAGATTTACCCATCTCCTTTATATTTAGGCCATTCAAACTGAGTTCAAACTCATAAATAACACACAAATTAGTCATTCCTCAACAAACACACAAAAATAATCATTTCTCATTATTTGTATAGTATATAAAATTTTCCTCCATAATAACATACGAGATCAACATTCCGCATTATTCACACACAGAAATAACATTCCTCAAGATTATCACAAATGTTGATTAGACATAGGAATGAGACCATTCATTAAGGATTGCACCATTAATCAACATTATATTAATTTTCATTCCTTAGCATTAACACATGCATTTACCATTACTCAGGAATACACATGATATCAACATTACATATTCCTATAGGAATCACATTCCACACATTCGTAATGGAATTAAAATAACACATTAACCATAAATATAAAATCTACTTGCACATAGACGATAATAAGAAATTATCTTATAATGAAGGACCTTTAAACTGATATTGGGACTCTAACTCTCCACTCAACCTTATATTGTCCTATACTACATTTTTCTTACAACCAATCACCCGTGACCTAGATTCAGGGTCTGAGGATGTGGTATTGTTGACAATGTTAATCCTCTCTATGGACAGATACGATCCCTATAGCCCAATGAGTGGTTCTAGCAACTGAAGGGGCAATCAACTAGACATGTTCCTAGATTATAGTTGAAAAGTAGAACAAGAGAGAATCCTACCTTGTTCTGATGCTAATCTGATTTCCTTTATTGATATCCTCAAATCGCTTGTGTCACAAAATTGTTCTTTCTTCTTCCAGTGCTTATGTACCTGCACAAGTGACCAAGAGATAATAAAGCATAACAAAACTAATACCAAATCCAATAATAAGCTATTTAGCTGATCAAGGAATTCCAAACCAATACATACATAAACATATATATTTTGGGAAGATGAACCAGTAGTTGTATTATTATTTAAAGAATAAATGGGAAGCTTACAACCATAGAATTGTTGTTGAAAGGCTATCCTTGAGTGGTAATCCAAGTCCAAGCCATGAAACTCTCCAACACTCCTTCTCCAAGTCTAATGAATAACCTCTCAGCATAAGCTCGGCATAGGGGTGCAAATCGACATAGATAAACCATTTGGGAATGGTAGAGGGGGAATTTATACACTAAGAGAGGGAGTTAGGCCTCATCGAAAGATAGTATTAGTCCCACATCTCAAGGAGATAGCTCATAGGGATGAGACCCAAAGGTCAAATTAGGAGGATTTGACCTCATCTATGCGAAACCACCTCCAGCTCACCACTCTGGAAGCTTCTAGATCATGGAGCTTCTCATCTCCTTTGGGAAAACTTCCTTTTGGAGACCATCGTGACTATGAGAGAGAACATAGCAATGCAATCGCTAGCTTAATAAGGAGCAACAAGTGATCATCACAGTTTTGAGATTCATAAGGATGATGACTCTCATTTTAGGGTTTCAAGAGCCATTTCTTTAGGGAAATCTCCAGAGATTTTCCAAGGACAATTAATGGAGGGATCTGAGTTGTATGCATTGACGAGTATACTATATAATGATCATGTTTTGGGCACTTCAGGGTATGTCACGGGGAAGTGCAGGATAAGTGAAAATACTGTGTAACAGATGCCCCCTAAACCATGAAGGTAGAACAAGGAGTGATGGATGAGATGCTTTACAAACTTTTGGCAAGGACGAGGACACAAATTGTCAGGAGACTTGCAAATCAAGGACACATATACATATACATATTTGAGATTAAGATGTGAATCCATGGCATGGACATCGGCATATGGATGATGAATGATAAATAAAATATCAATGGCATGGGCGTAGCCATCCAGATAACAAGGATCATCATGAATATAAATTCTCATAGTATGGTCACAGCCATCCGTATAGTAGAAACATGTGTACAATCATGAATAACATAAAAATCCATGCAGCCTGAGCCATAACAGACAAGACTCGGGGTATTTCGCACCATCCTGACAAGATCAATGTATAAATTCCAACAATCAAATAAACATGTTGAAGTCGAGCATGCTAGAAAACCACCTGATTACCGGCCAATGATGTGGACCATTAACAGGTATGAGAGAAATCACCAATAATGACAATGGCCCTCACGGTAAAATAGTAAAATCCGTGAATGTGATAATTAAGTTGAGGTCGAACATTGTGGAATTGACAAATCAAAAGTGAATAATGAAGACCTATCATTGGATGTGAAGAACTGGCCATTAGGGCATGCTAGCTCTTAGGTACTAAATGGGAGTTCCTAAGTCATTTCCTAGATAATGAGATGAAGTCGACAGGAATTGCCCGTCGAAGGAAGGCAATGATGAATCCCCCCTCATCGACATGAAAGAAGGAATAAAGTGGAATTATATTCAGGACTATAGCAATGACTCAAATAATGTATAGGTAAATAACTACATATTGGACTTCTCTTGAACATATTGGTGACACGACTTCGGAGTGTGGCAGCATATGACTCAACATGGGACTAAAGGTCATGATGATAGAGTGGAATACTCAAATGAGAGGAAAAATGGATCACCCAAACCCATGAGGACAAGTGACTGAATGAGGATATCCCAAACCCGACACAAGAGCAGAAGAGTGTCATGTTCAAGAGCGACAAGCTACCTATACAAAGGATGTTTGATCTTCATTTTTTGCCACTATTTGTAGCGAGTACCCCAATTATTTTTATCACAATCTTTAAGGGGATAGCATATGCTTGTCATGTAAGTTCATTCTTCGAATGAATCCATCCTAGTAATTTTTTCAAGCCTTAGGAAGGAGAAGCTCGGTCTCATCATGGTGATGAGTTTTTTGTCCCAAAGTTTTAATGAGCACAACATAAGAATAACTTGATATATTTTTCATGTTTAGAGAGTTTGAAAAAGAAATGAAAAAGAAAACTCCATCATGTCCGTTTTTGTAATTTGTCCCTTGAACCCGAAAAGGTAGAAACCAATATCCGAGGGAACCTCTTGACCATGTCGACCAAGGTGTACCTTTTTCATAAATAGTCAAAATCAGCCTGAAAAAGGGGTAAATGCATATTGAGGGGACGTAAATTCATTTACTTTAAGCAAGTTCAAAACAACAAGTACTCGGCAATCTTTTGAATTTTCGAGAGTCAAAAAAGAGTTGAAAGATGACACCAGGGGGGTTCCGTTTTCGTTTATTTAATGAACCCAAAAAGGAGATAGAATTTAACTCCCAAAATCACTCAATAATGGTCACTGTTCACATTGAAGGCACCTGTAACTGCACAAAAAACACACCCATCACCAATATCATGAGAAAAATATTAAAATATTAGGAAAATGTTTGACAAAATGACTTTCAAAAAATCTATAAATAGGTAAAAGTAATTTCATTTGTTACCATTTTACCAAACTGAGCTCCAAAAGTTCTTTTGTGCCCTAACTCACTTGATTTTCCAGTGGCTGTTGCAGGAGATCTAGGGTACCATTTTGTGATCCATCTGTGACAGGTAAGAGCCTCATCCCTCTTGCATTTCATTACTTTTTTATGGAATTTTGAGGGTGAATTTTATGCTAGAAAGTAGGATTTTAAAATTTTAGGCCGTTGTCGACCATCCTGGGTATGGTCATCAGACCCAAGATGGTCACGCGCTAGCTTAAAGGCTCACGTGATTCCATCACATTGTTTTGAAAAACAGTCATGATGGCACTGAGAGCGATTTTTTAAAGTTAAAAACTCTCTTTTAAGCAAAATTTGTTGATTTTTATCCATGTAAAAAGAATTAATAAGTGTTTAAATGTTGTTTACATGAGAAATATGGTATTGGAGTGGAAATAAAGAGGCCATGAGGTCGAGGATTTCCAGGAATCTCAGGATCCAGCATGCATAAATGTTCTGAGGGATTGTGGCCTACTGAAATTCTTCCAGACCATAGGGTTGAGGACTCAGATGGACTTACTGCCCTATCTGATTAGCCTTTGTGATGTAGATCAAGAGATGTTCATCATCAAAGGGAAAGAACTAGAAATGGAGGAGATGGACATCTATTTCATCACGGGATTATCTCATCGAGGAGAAGCTATTCAACTCTTTGGATATCGTCAAGGACGTGAGAGTACCAGGAGTCTAGTCCATAGATATTGTCCTTATGCTGAGATAACCAACAGAGGTAAGGTGAAGATTACAACAATCACCAACAACCTTGTTCTGAGAAAAAATTTGTTCACTATGGTGTGTGTATCTAGAACACAAGATTTGCATGAGCCTTCCAAGTCTTCGTTGCAGAATTCTATCGTATGTTTGACCCCCACCGTCTTCAACTAGTGCGAAGGCCTTTTAGCGAATATGAAGCGCCAACTAACTAAGGGCAAGCATGAGCAGTTGAAAAAATTCGGGTTTGGTTCTATATTGGTAACCTTCTTGTTGGAGTGAATACTTCTCTTATGGTATCAATGGACAGAAGTACCACATCCTACCCACCGAGATTTGAGGCTCGTGAGATGGAGCCAACTCATGCCTCGAGGAGGCACGAATCAACCTATGCATTATCCACCACAGTTTTTCACTTGGATTGAACACCAACTACTTATGGTAGATGACTACACTTATATCAGCAAATATTTCAGAGGGGATCCAAATCTACCTCTACCGTCAAGAAAACAGAGGATAGACGTAGGTAAAAACTTATTTTTTGATTTTTTTCAAGTTTTATGATTTTTTTAAAAGTGTGAACTAAGACACAACTTATGATAAATGTGTAGATGTGGGACCATAGAGACCAACAAAAATGTCACCAATATCATGACGAGCTGCCCATCCAATAGTGGATGCAGACTACGAGGAAGGGGTTGACCCCTTGGCAGAGATGGTGCACAATCTAGAGGCAATCACTTGAGGGGTTCCAGATTATGCCACTATTGATGAAGTTCCATTGTGTTGGAAAAGCCATATTGTGGGAGTCTCTACGAGACTATGTCAGGTGCTAGGCTGTGTGATCAGAGTAGTCTCATTCTATCATGAGCATGCAATTTGATAGTTTATCTAGTCTTTTACACATTTTGTAGGCTTTGAAAGTGAAGTGTCTCAGAACACTCTATTTTTTGACATTTTGATGTAAACACTATGGAAGACGCGATTATATATATATATATATATATATATATATAATATTATATATATATATAATATATATATATATATATATATATAATATATATATATATATAATATATATATTATAGCAATGTTTTATTTCTACTTATGTGTTCATAACATGATTCAATTTTACAAATGATGCAAATGTCTATCAAGAAAAAAATTTGCTAATTCATAAGTTAATGTATTTAAATTATGTGGAATATGTTTATATGTAATGTAATCAAAATTTCTTTCCAGCAATCTAACATGTAGATACATACACAATATTTGTGGATTTCTTACTGAATAATGATTGTTTAATTGTAAGACAACGAGCTGTGAATCCAACTTAACAACTAAATCCCTAATGCCAAGAGCAACTGCTTCTCGCAAGAGTTGAATAACTACACTATATTCAACAATATTATTGGTTGTTTGACCAAGGCAGATACCTTGTAAGCTAATCACCTTGCCATTAGGGTCATTGAGTACCCATGTTGTGGAAGATAGATTCCATGTGCTATGACAAGTACCATCAACAAAACAAATGTAATGACCTGATGACATCTACAAACCGAGTGGAACACAGGGTAACCATAAAAACATATGTCTGCAAAACAAACAAACACAACAAAAATAAGAAAAATCACACTAATGAATTAGCACACTAATATACAAAAGTTATCATATGAATTTCATGCATACTACTTTTTGAGATATAGCCCATTACAGGGCTGTGTTGGCTTTTGGGGGCCTGACATAGGTTTGGAGTTATTTAGCCAAACAAATCCCTACACTACTATCCCTTTCGGCATCAGTCCACAGAGTGTGGACTGAAGTCTCACTCAAGAAGTATAGGGGGATGCTGGAACCAAGTTTCTGCACCCTTGAGATGTCTATGATGTCGGTTTAGTCCAACCATGTCTACCCTCGTGTAGGTAATTTTGCGCACTGTTCTAACCTTCAATACCTTCGCATTGTGTTATAACTATCTTTCGTGCAACCCTAACCAGGGGCTAAGATGCTTTTATGCTACTATGGCAGCGACTTGTGCTATTTCCCCAAACTACACCATGTATCTTACTTATCTTCTTAACAGATCTTAGTTAACTTCGCATAAATAGATATTTTATCTTGAATTCACTTAATCAAAACAATTATACACAATCACACATCATATAAGTATTAGAAGTAAATTTCATACCCAAGATAACAGATGCATAAAACAAGAAACAAATACACAGAAATGATAGGAAACTTCTCTTTATTAATACTTCCAATTGTTACAAACTTGACTTGCCCTATGCACTTAGCTGCAGGGGTCCGTGCACTCACCTGCAGACTACTAGGCCTCTGTGCACTCATTTGCAGAGCCTTCTCCTACTCTACGACCCAAAACTAGACTTTACTCCACAGATCTATCTCACATACATCATCCTTGCTTAGATTGATTGATTGATTTATTTATTAACTACTTAGAGCCTCGCTCTATTTATACAATCCCATGGTCTACAGACCATGGGTAGATCTCTATAGCTGACATTACATTAACAGAATGAAGGGTGGACAACCCTATGATTATTTTACAAACACGTGCTTCGTGCCCACAAAATCTGGGGTCTTTACATCGGAATTACAATATTTGACCAAAATTGGGGCTTTAAGCCCCAAAACTTCCCTTTGGGGATCCCACGCCCAATAGGCCCCCAACACAAACATCGTGACTCACCCTCGAGTCACTCTATCGGTGCAGATATCTTTGAACAAAGACCTCCCAACTCTGACTGGATCACTGCACGTTTAGGGGTGCACTAAGCAGCTGCTTATTGTACTTTCTTAACACTTCGTTTAGTGACTAGTGTGGCTGAACTGCTACCTTGGATCCTTTCTTGTGTTGCTTGTAGATGCATGAGTTTTGCTTCAATGGAGGCTGTAATGGTATACGCCTCATCAATCCACAGCTATAGGTGCACCTTCAAAATTGCTTCCTCATGCCAACCAGCATACACATGCTCCTTGAGCGCTTTAGCCTACTGCGTCCTCACGAGCCTTTGTGTAAGGGAAACCATCTATGTAGTCCCTTTTAATTCGTCATATCTCTACTATAGCTCACGCACCTTTGTTTCTATGCGTTGTATGTTTAGGTCCTCCTAGAGGGTGTTGAGGACCTTGAACAACTGCTTGAACAACTTTTTGCAGTCTGTCACCGTAGTGTTGACTGCCGCTATTGTTGTGGTAATCGTGCTCGTGCGTTGTTCCTTAACCTCCAATGCAGTTGAAGGCTTCACCTTCAACTGCAATTTTGTTATCTGATGGTTCAGCTCTAGCTGAACCCTAGCCATTTCCTCTCTGGAATCACGCACCCCTGCTGCTAACTTTCAAACGCGTACCTCCACCACCCCTTCTGCTTGGATGGCCAACTCTAGGACCATTTGGTAGGCTTCCTCTTCACCTGGACTATTTGTCTGTTCTATGCCACTACCTTGTCATGTTGCAGGCTCAAATGTTCAATGTTGATACACTGCTTTGTCACTAGCTAGAGCGCGCGACCCTCCATGGCTCGTAGTTCTACAGTGACTCCATCCTACAAAATATAGAGTCCCTCCTGAGGGAGCGTAGCCACGTTTAATCTAATTCCCTTCAACCCAGTGACCATCAGCCTGTCAGCCTCATTTTCTTTAATGAGTGTGCCATCTGGCAACACTATTGTGTTAATCATCCAGGCACACAACATTACCTCGGTCGTGGATGTGCCTATCGCGAGGCTACTTGACACAGTGCCAGCCTATGGAGTGTGCACTTGCAACTCCTGTATCTATGTCTGTAGAGACCCCAACACAATCTGGTGTTTCTCCTTAAACTTCTGGATGGCTTCTGCAGTGACATCCCTCACCATCTCGCCAATATCATGGGGATCACCCTCAGTGATGGTGATCGGCTCAAACGAAGTCTTTGAAGACTTCAACTTCTTTCGTGTCCTTACCTACTCGCTTGGGTGTGAACGTTTTAGCTGGGTAGACACTGTCTGCAGGTTAGTGCCACCTTGATTTGTAACGGTCTCTAGCTCGGGGAAGGGTAACTTCGGTCCTTTGCGCTCTTCTTCTAATGTCTTCTTATACTTTTCTGCCAACTTCAAAGTGTCGCGTGCCACTTGGGCCTTAGCCGTTGTTTCTTCCTTCCTACGTTTCTCTGCGAATTGCACCATGCGCAATTTATCTTCTTCCTTCTTCCGCTGCATAGCAGACTTCTCTACTTCCACCGTGGAGCTAGCTAGAGCATGCCACTCTAGCGGAAACGACTCAAGGACCATGAAGATGACATCGTCTATCACCAGATAAGGTAGCTTATGCCACATCTTCGCAGAGTCCTTCCGTGCCCTCATGTAGATATGGTGGAAATCTTCCTTGAACTCCATGAAGCTCTGTAGACTATCGTAGACCGTGGGCGATAACTGCGGCTTGTGATTAATCCCCATTCAGATTTTCATCTCCATGGACACCCATAATCTTTTGTTGTATTTTATCCTTTGTGCATCCCTAGTTTCCCACAATGAAGTGTACTTCGCTGCCTCTCGAAGGTCCTTCGTAATTGTCGGGAATTGGCTATCTTCGGGCAATTCCCATGCCACCAGTACTATTGACAATAGAATCCATGCATAGATAAAGGTTTTTCCCTACTCCTGTGCCTCTCAGTAGTTCTCAAGGAACTATCCACATAAATAGTTTGCCCAGTTAAATTGGACCCCTTCTGCACATTGCACTTTTGGTGCAACCACCGGCGTAGGCAACTCATCTTCACGTTACTTCCACATAACCTTCACTACCAATATCTGTGTCACAACTTTAACCGCGGGGTTGTTGATGGTGGAAATCGTGTATCCTCTCTTCTTCTTCTCTAACTTACAATTCTTCTTCATGGCCTCCATGATGGCCAAATCATCACTCTTTCCCTCTGAGATGTTTGCTCGATCCTCCCCTTTACAAGGGAGCCAGGTAATTCTATGAATCAAATGGTCTGTGATTGGAATCGACATCTCTAGTCATAGGAACCCATCATCTACCAAGCATAGCAGTTGCCTGATGACAAAAATGGTCACTATGGCACAATGGTAATGCACCACCCAGAGTAGGTTTAGCAACCTTTCTTTCTCATCTCCTCTTAGCCATTTACACAGCTCCAATTCTATTATCCCAGTCGGTGCATATTTCTTTTGGTGCATTAGCTGCATGGTTGTAAGATACAAGAAATTCTCGTGGTCACTATCGCACAATGGTAATGCACCACCCAGAGTAGGTTTAACAAAATTTATTTCTCATCTCCTGTTAGCCATTTACAAAGCTCCAATTCTATTATCCCAGTCGGTGCATCTTTCTTTTGGTGCATTAGCTGCATGGTTGTAAGATACGAGAACTTCTCGTGGTCTGCGAGATCACAATCCTCAAACTTTAGCACAGGCACTCGTCCAAGTGTGCTCCTTCAAAAATAATGTCATCATGGAGTAGCAGACTCTACAGAGAGCTATTTCTCTCATCTATATCCTTAGGTGCCTTTGCTTTACCCTTCCATGGAGGAACATATGTGGGCAGCCTGGTAACAGGGTCCACATCCTGGGTTTGAACCTGCATTTCTACATCCTCCTCCTCTACCAGGATTTCTTCAAATTTTTCCTCCTCATCGGCCTTCAAATTGATAGCCTTCCCCTTTTCTTCTATGCTAAGCCTACTCCTCAGCAGATTTCTAGGTGATACGTGCACTGCTACCATGGCCTGCTTGTCTTTCTTGGGTCTCGGTGTGCATGGTGATTTAGGGACTTCTGCAACTATCTCGATACTTTTTGGGGCTTCCACTTTCGTAATGGCCTGTGCGACTTCCTCGATGGTCAATACTCTAGTTTCCATGGCTTCTTCAGCTACTGCCATAGTGTGATTCCACAATTCTCTCAAGGTCTCGGGTAATTTCTCAAGCAACAAATTTTCCTTCAGAAGATCGAACAAGTCTGGGTTCATGATTGTTTGAGCACGCAACACCTCAGTTCTCAAATTACCAAGTGTTGTTCGCTGGATAGTCCTTTGTAATTTATAGTGCCTTTTGAATTTAAATTCGACCATTCCCCCCACATTCGGTCCATTAATGCTTGGTTGGCAGTAGATTTTCAAGAATCTAGCCCATAATGTTCACCTTAAATTCCTATCACCCACTACATTTGGTCTTAAACCAAGCATCACATCGTGAATCGTGACTATAAAGGTCACTTTCTTGTCGACCAGTGCGACAGTGCAACTACCCTCGCGCTGTCATGGACCTTGTGACACTTTGCTACTACACGCAGATCCCGGGAAGAGTACTTTATAGTTCTGTGACTTCTTTCAACTACCTAGAGTGCTAGGACTATGCTTTTGTCAGTTAGTCAGATGGTCGAGCCACGTGTGTATGACTTCAGATGACTACCATTTACTTTTTATAGGAAGATTTCTCCATTTAACTTTACCAATTGCACCACGCCACCATCTGTGATCTTCTTAATAACATACAGCCCCAACCAATGCATTCTAGGCTTCCATGGGAATTTATCTAACATACTATCATACAACAATAAGAAATCATTCACCCTGAAGGCGCGCAACTTAATATGTCAATCGTGCCAAGCCTTTTCGCACTGCTTTTGGACCTGCTCATGAAATCCAGGCAAAAATCATTCTTCTTCGAGCTCCTCCAACTGCATGAGACTCTACTCCAGGGTTTCGCGATCTGTCATACCCATGAGAGATGATACGCATAGACTAGGCACAATGTATTCCATGGGCATTATGGCTTCCACTCCATATACAAGCCCAAAATTTGTTTGTGTCATCCTGTAAGCCTATAATATTGCACGTACACGCAGGTGCCAATCACTTCGCTACATGTTACATACCTTGTTTAGTGCATTACACACCTTGTTGAGTTCCTCTACATGTATAATATTTTTTGCACTAGCTCCTCTTATATAATGTCTTCCCAATATTAACAGCCATTTGCATCTTTGTCCCCTCAACACACGCTTTTTGACCAGGTCTTTCAGCACGGACTACATGTGCATCTGTGCAAGTTAGGGCTCTTTTCCATAGGCCTGCGTCCACTTTGCCAGATGCACCTTTGGATCATCCTGTCCATTGTACTTATCTATCAGTCTCACCCTAGGGTTTCCAAATCGTGTGTGCATCATTCTCCTACATTCGCGCTAGTCGTCAAAGCTCCCATTGTGCGTATCGCATCATCTCACAAGCATAGTGCGCAATACCTAGTACAAGGTTTCTTTTCCAGCACCTCCCTTTCAAATGCATCCAAGTAGGTATTTACCTCACCTAAACCATCATAAGTAGGTAGGTATCTTACTTCTGTTGATATGCAGCGCAATGACCTTGTCATCATATTACAATTCAGTGTAGTTACCTCATGTAACTAATTCTTCCATTGCTCGTTTCTTCATTAGAATTCAATGTACAGGAGCTCTCATGCTCCGATGTAATCTACCCATCTATGATGGGATTCACCTAGTCCTAGTCTCGCGCTGTTATCTTATAAATGCAGTCCAAACCATCATCACTTTCATAGTCGCGCATCGGCTCTGTATAGCATGATCCTTCAGTAGGATCCAAGGGTACAATTGTGCTCAGTGACTTCTTTTCAAAAATTATTTTTCACTTCTTTAGATTGATTACCCCATTCATGTCAGTGTCCTAGTCAATTTTTAAGGAGCGGGGTAGGGATTGCTATCATCAACAATCTCTATCACTTCAAAATCTGCTAGCACGCTCGCTCCCTCAATATCCACAATTATTCCCTGTAATTGCCCCACGGGTATTATTTTCCATTCGTTCACCATCCTCGGCTGAATTGGAGACCACTGCAACATCGGTCTTCCCATTCTCTCCCATGTCTCTTTCAGCAGAACATTCACATCAGATCCCAAATCCAGGATGACTTGATCCATCTCATATTCTCCAATCTGCGAGGTTAGTCACATTTCTCTTCCCGTTCTTGTCTTATGCTTTCTAATCTTCTAGACTATGTACAGTTCTCTAGGTGTGGTCCCAGTGCATCTGTTGATGAGTTCCTGTAACCGTTTCACCTCCTTACTGTCATGCAATAACTTCATACATGTTTCCAGGAATGTTGTGAGCATAGATGGGTCCATCTCCAGCTCTAGTTTATCGTTGCTTCCTAAAGTGGAGGCATCAGTGAAGCTCTTTGTAGCTTCCATGAATGTTTCCCGAGTGGGCTCCAAATCAAACTTCACTTCTTTTGCTGGAGCCTTGCGAACCCACGTACTATCTTCTGGCTATTCTCCTTTGACATCTCCCATCACAATTCCACTTTGGAGCACAATGCTGACATTCAGATCTTCCTCATGTGGCTCAAACCTCATCAACTGCAAGTTTTGAGTCGGGGGAGATGGTAGTGCTCATTTGTAGCATATCTGAGCTATCAATGTAGGATACTCTTCTGTCTCATGATAAAAAAAGGTCTAATAGAAACATGACGAGAGCATTGGATTCATGCAATCAGAGGCATAATGTCTTTATCCTACGCAATTATAACATATCAATCGTTTGTGACCTTTTGCAGGTCCTCCTCTGCCTCGACCTCGTCCGCGCCCCTGAAATCATGTTCATGCCATTCTTGCATTTTGGTCAAGGGGTCGTGTTTTGGCCTAAAATTTGTAGCTGGGAGTTCTATCCATCATCAACTCATAGCTTCTGCAAGTGTGCTCATCATGTCCCACTAACCTACAAAGGTTTTAGAACAACTGTTTCAAATTTTGCATATACTTCTGTAACAAGTGACAATTGTCTATTGCATGTTTTCCTGCTATTTGACAAATCACGCACCACAAAGTAGGTGATGCGCTAGGTCCCTCTTGCACTTTTGGCATTAAGGGCATCGGTCCTCCTCCTGCAAGGTAATTTTCAAAAAATGGACAGTGGTCCTTGTCATGACCCTGACCCTTGCATTTTACGCACCATACCTCTTTGCGCACTTCTGGTCGAGCTGTCTTGTCCTATTTCAGAGTCTGCATCTCAAGGCATAAACTCTTCAGTTGTATGTGGATCTGTTGAAATCCTAAGTTAGGATCCTGCATCGGGGTCTCATGTAGCATCATAGCAATCTCTAAGCCCTTTGTCTAAGTTGTTATCTTATGTTGTGATAGTGCACTCCTTAAATGTGGCATTAATGAAGCCACAAACCACTCATGATGTTGTTCATCCATCAGATTCATATTAGCTTCGCGAATCGTACATTTCAACCTTTGATCTAGTTCCCAAGGAGTCTTTCTTGGTAGCATCGTGATCTCTTTGGCCTACTAAATTCTCTATTTAGCACTGCTTGGATATCCACGATTCCCGCATTTGGATGATCATTAGAGTGCTTAAATATACTAGGTCAACGTGTAGTCTTGCAGCGCACTAACCAGTGTCGCTTTCTTTATATTGTCATCTGTAGCTCCTTGCGCTTCCCATACAGCCCTTACCACGAACCAAAATTGGTTTGGATCCTCATTTTCAAAACCTTTGAACACAGGAAACTTCACTGTGCTTGCCATATTGAATCACATTGGTGGTGGAGTGGGTATGGGTGAAGATGGAGGTGATGGTGGTGAAGCTGGTGGCCGTGTGGGTGGAGGTGGTATTTGTGGAATTCTTTGCATTATTAGATGGATCACACTTCGCGATGAGACCTTCGTGAGCTCTTCCTTGTCCCCTCGGGGAGGTGAAATCAATGAGCTATTTTCTGGTCTCTTATTTCGTTCATTCCTCTAAGATTTTCTACTTCGTGTAGCCCCAAACATCAAGGTAATTGCATAACCCTCTTTTCGCACAATAGAATTTCAATCCAAGTAATCAAAGACTTTACATAGTTACCTCATAGTCCTTTGAGAAAGCCTCACTTTAGCTAACTAAGGTGTCAACCGTGAACTCAGTAACTAATCCTCCTATAACACGATCAAGCTAATGATCAATGGCGTGCATGATCTTATCCTCTGATGCTTCCAACCTTCACACTAACTCTGGGGTCCACATAATAGGACCGTCAATTTTGCACCTTCCATGGCTATCTCCTAGCTTCGCGATCCACTCGTATAGCTTAGTAGGGAAGGACACAAAGAAGATTTTGTGCATCTCTGTTTACAGGTAGCAGTCTAACCAGTCTTCTTTTAACAGTCGCAAATTCCTATTCTCCTGCGTCACAAACTCATGAATTCTTCTGTCCAACCAGTCTTCAATTTCTTTCTTAGTTGGATTCTAATGATATGACATCAGACATCTCTACGCAGATTTCAACCTCGACAGCTGAACCATTTGTTGGCTCATGGGGGCCTGACCCAGGTTTGGAGTTATTTAGACAAAAAAATCCATACCCTATTGGCCCTTTTGGTATTATCCTGCAGAGTGCAGACTGAAGTCTCACCCAAAGAAGTATGGGGGGATGTTGGAACCAAGTTTCTATGCCCTTGAGATGTCTGTGATGTTGGTTTAGTCCAACTATGTCTTCCTTCATGCATGTCATTTTTTTTATTGTTCTAACCTTCAATACCTTCGTGATCTATTATAATCATCGTTCGTGCAACCCTAACGAGGGGCTGAGATGCTTTTGTGTTGCTATGGTAGTGACTTACATTATTTCCCCAGACTACACCCTGTATCTTACTTATTGTCTTGATAGATCTTAGTTAACTTCACGTAAATAGATATTCTATCTTTCATTCACTTGATCAATACAATTATACACATTCACGCATCATATAAGTATTAGAAGTGAATTTCATACCCAAGATAACAAATGCATAAACAAGAAATAAATACCAAGAAATGGTAGGAAACTTCTCTTTATTAATACTTGCAATTGTTACAGACTCAACTCGCCCTGCGCGCTCAGTTGTAGGGTTCCATGATTTTGGCTATGGAATATTAGGCCTCTTTGCACTCAGCTGCAAATCCTTCTCCTACTCTACAACCCAAAACTAGACTTTACTTCACAAATATATCTCATGTACATCATCCTTGCTTAGATTGATTGATTTACTGATTTATTAACTACTTAGAGCCTCGCTCTATTTATACAATCCCATGGTCCGCGGACCATGGGTAGATATCTACAGATGACATTACATTAAAAAAATCAAGGGCGGACAACCCTATGACTCTTTTACAAACTACGCGCTCCATGCCCACAAAATCCAGAGTTTTACATTGGAATTACAATCTTTGACCAAAATCGGGGCTCTAAGCCCCAAAACTTCCATTGGGGGATCTCGCACCCAACAGGCTGTGACAATGCATTTACCTCATAATCACATAGCTCAGAGCACCTTTCTATAAGACACGCTTGACAATGTAGGGCCCATGCCGCATGGGTTTGAACTTACCTTCCACCAATTTATTGTTGGCTTGATCATAAAGAAATACCAAGTCGCCTTTAGTGAAAGTGCAAGGAGAAACGGTTCAGTCAAAATGAGCTTTGACCTATTTCTTTTGAGCTTTAATGACCATCACAGCGATGCGATGAGTCTCGTCGAGTCTTTCAAGATACAATATCTACTCCTTTTTAGGCGAGGTATTAAGAAGAAGTTTGATAGCTAGATTAAGCAAATGAATTTCGCATTTGATTGGACAAGTTACCTCTAAACAGTATACTAGCTGGAAAGGAGTGAATCTTGTGGGCATCTTAGTAGAGGTTCTATAAGCCCAAAGAGTAGAAAATAGCATTAAATGCCAATCCTTTTAGTGCTTCCCAACAGTACGCGGAAGCATAGTAATCAAAACCTTATTGATTTCTTCAGCTTGGACATTGGCCTGTGGATAATAAGGATTTGAGATATCATGTTGAAGGCCCAACTGAGTAGTTAGCTATACCATCATGTGCTGATAAAAATGTGATCCATGGTCAATCACAATAGCTTCAGGGACACCAAAACGTGCTATAATGTGGTTAAAAAGGAACTGCATAGAAGTAATACCGACATCATTGTATGTAGGCATCGCCTCGGCCCATTTCATAAAATAGTCGATGAAAACAATGATATAACCATGCCCCCATAGCTGATGAGAGTTACATGTCATGAAATCAATGCCCTATTTGGAAAATGGGCCAATGGTAATTATAGGGTGGATAGGTGTGGGTGGGACGTTGTGGTTGCGGTTGAAAATCTATCATTCATGGAATTTTTGGATAGCTAGAATGCAATCTTTGAAGATAGAAGGCCAGAAATAACCAACACGGAGTATCTTCTAAACAATTGCATATCCATACATATGACCACCATAGGCACCAGAGTGGAAATCATTGAGGACACGTTCAGCCTCTTTAAGGGTGGGACATCTTTGAAGGAAAGATTCCACACTGACTCGATACAATGTATCACCAAGGATCCAATAGGGCTGGGATTGACACTGGATGTGCCGTCGGTCCGATTGGGACAACTCAGATCAGAAATTTTGGGTTTGGAGATAAATCATAATGTCTCCATACCAGGGGTCAAGACTGCTAATTGGGAAAAAATGTTTTGTTATGTATCTTCTTACTAAAATTAGTTGGGGTGTTTGCAAATAGAAGAGCAGAGATTAGCTTGGTAAAGACAAGATATTTCTTTGATTTGGTACCAGTAAATTCCAAATAAAACTCCTACAGGATCACGACCCATTTGCAATACTTTCCCCCAAGTAACTAACGAGTTAGTATATATGTCATGGGGTTTCAATCAGAAATTATAATGGTTTTCTGTAAAAGGATATAGTGTCAAAACCTCTAGACGACATGAGTTACCGCCAAAGAAAGATTCTCGACATGGGCATAACGAGACCCAGTCTTAAGAAGATTCTAACTTAGATAATAAACCACGTGCTCGTTGATGTCATCATTGTCCTAAACTAACACCATAGCAATAGTGGTATCATTTGCTGCAAAATACACGAAATAATCGTGGTGGTAGTTGGGGGAATGTAGTAAAGGAGCACTAATAAGAGCTTTCTTTAAAGAATCAAAGGATTATTGGGAAACTTCATCCCAAATAAAAGGGATCCCCTTCTTAGGTAAGTGAGTATAACCTTTGGCAAGTTCGCTGTAATTCAGGACAAAACGATGGAGAAAATTAGCTTTTCCCTGCAACCTCTACAATTGCAGTGGTGATAAAAGAGGGGGTAAATTTACTATGGCCTTAACTTTCAAGGGATCAATCCTAATACCTTCACGATACACCACAAAACCTAAGAGTCAGCTTGACTCTACACAAAACACACACGTGTGTATTGAGATGAATATTATAATGCTGACATCGTAAAAGGATGGCTCTTAAGTGATCCAGATGGTCACAATGTTTAGCTGAATGAGCGGGTAAGTTGTCAAGGTATGGCTGAACATTTTGTCGAATGTCATGAAATGCATAGGACATTTCTCACTGGAAGGTAGTGCCAACATTATTCAAACCAAAAGGAATATTTTTGTAAGAAAAAGTACCCCAGGGATAGATAAAGGATATTTAATGGTGATCGGTGGGTGAAATGTTAACTGGTTATAGCCTATAAAACTGTCCATGAAAGAAAAGAATCTCACTCCAAACGCATTTTTCGATGATCTGGTCAATAAAGAGAGTAGCATAATTTTCCTTAGGATATGCGTGATTGATATCGCGGTAATCAACATAAACATAGATTGTGCCCTACTTTTTGGCAATAGGGAAAATATTGGATACCTAACCGTCAATGGAATAGGATAAATGAAACCTGCCTTCAAAAGCTTTTCTACTTTTGCTTTGATCGTAGTAGCCTTTTGAGGGTGCGCAGGGCGAAGTAGTTGTCGAACAAGCTTAGCACTAGGATAAGTCAGAATCTCATGCACCACTATGGCTGGATCGATACCAAGCATTTCCTTGTATGACCAAGCAAAAATGTCTCGAAATTCTTCAAAAACTTGAGTATAAATATTAATCTCATATGGAGAACAAGAAACCCCAATATGGATGTTCTCGACAATTCCCAATTTAACAGAAATTTCAAGAGGCATCATAGTAGTGATGTTTCCCATATTACCCTCCAACAAGATTTCATGTACCCGAATAGGTGTCTGAAGTGGAGTTGTAGGAGAATTAGAAACAAATGCTTCAAGACATGGAGGCATCCCATCGAGGCTAGGGAGAAAGGAAGAATGTTATGAAACCAGCTCAAGAAAAGATAGAAAAGATAGATCAACGCCTTAGAATTCAGCCTCTTTGAGGGGGAAACCTCCTTTACATTACATAAATGAACAATTCTTGGATGATTCAAATGACAAAACCTCCTTTCTATATATAGGAGTCTAAGGAGTCACAATATAATCTAGCCGACCTAACAATAATACATCTAAAGCCACAAAAATAACAATAGAGGGATTCTATGGGGCACAGTAATAACAATATGGGGCAATAGGGCACAACAATATTAATAAGGGGTATAACTACAATAGTAATGGGGTAATCACTAGTATTATAGGGACCCAACAAAGAATGACGATGTAGACCGTTCCATGGAACTTCCTCCAGACATGACCTCCACGATACTCTCGTCAGTGGGGAATGTCTCATTCAAGGGATCTGAATAATCCCAAGAACCAAGCCAAGGGAATGACAGGTAAATGTCCAGGTTCATACTGAAGATGATATGACTTTCTGAAGTAGCCATTGAAGAAAAAACAATTTCTTGATAATTTATCTCCAATGGGCTTAAAGGCATAGCATTGCCAAATGAGTCAATTTGATCTTCAGTAGGGATACTCCAAGGATCCATAGAATTTGAGATCATATTGAATGAATGAACATTTGGAGGTGGGAAAGTAAAAGTACCCATTAAGGAAGAGTCTTTGAAGAGACCCGCGCCCATGCTCTCGCATGGAATAGTAGTATTTCCCACGTAAGGAACAATACTGTTGGATGAATCATAAGAGAATAAAGAGAGTTGATCAACCATGAGATTTTTTCTTTCATGAGGAAAATGAAGTACACAGAACAAAGAAGACACCACACAAAACATGGCGTGAGTACAACTTCGCCTTAGAAGAAGGTTGTAGTTGAGATTTGCATCTACAACTTCTACTTCTAATTCAATAGTCTTTCCTTCTAATGTAATTGATAAGTTCGTGAGAATATAGTATGGTCATGAACCTCTGCCATCAAAGGCTTCCAAGGTGTTCGAATATTAGTTATGAGGAGGAGAACAAATGGCTTTCCAACAAAAAAATGACATGATGCAGGTTGTGGCTCCTTCATTAATAATTGTTGGATGAATCATCTTTCCTTTGATAAGGACCTATATTAGAAATGCAATCTGATGGGGAAGACGAGGTAGATGATTCTCTAGATTGAAAGTAATCAGACTCAAATCAGAAGGATTGATAACACCTATAGCAGTCAACAATGACTTCCGCTGCGTTAGACAAGATTGAATAACCTCCAAGGCAGACATTGCCGAAGGTGCCTGAGCTAAATCCTCAACAATATTGTAATGTTGCGTAGCTCTAGCATTCAGATTGAAAGATGACCTCTGAAGAACACCTTTGGGGGGTGGCTAGATGATGGACTCACTATTAACGAATTTGATATAGAGAAGGCTAGAAGAGGACAAAGTGGAAGTAGAAGGAATATCACTGGCTTCTTTCTCTGTCATATTCTTAGACATAGCTTTATAGTCCCTAGTTCGAGTAGCGATCAAGATAGGTGATGAAACTTGCATCATGAATAGTTGGGAACCTAAGGAAGCAGAAGACTGAGGCTGGTCTACCAATTGGGTCTGCTGTGATGGAAACGGTTCTTTTAAGACAATCTATTTTGTTGGGTGTGGAGCATGATTATTTAGAGGTATTTGTTTCAGCTGGATAATAGAAAGGAAGGACTAGCTGTTCAGGGTGGATGTAGCCCAAATTGGGTGAACCACGTATATCTATGTCTCTCTAGCTTTATGCATTTTCTGTGTTTATATTTTTGCTATATTCTATGTGTTCCATTTCTCTGTAATATATAATTTTCTAACAACTAGTATCAGAGCCAGCTTCTATTTGGCTGATAAACTCACAGGAAAGAAGGGTTCCTCGTTTGAGTGGGAGCAATGGCAGAATATGGTAAGTTTAGGGTCAAGAAATTTAATGGCAAAAACTTATTTCTATGGAAGACGCAAATGGAAGATTATCTGTATCAGAAAGATTTGTACCTACCATTGGGCAGAAAAACAAAGATGCCGATGGGTATGACAGATGAAGAACGAAACCTTCTCAATAGAAAGGCACTCGGAACAGTACGGTTGTGCCTTGTAGCATCAGTTGCCTTCAACATTTTGAAGGAAACAACAATAGAGGGTTTGATTAAGGCATTGGCGAAACTATATGAAAAATCCTCGTCCTCAAACAAGGTATTTCTTATGAAACGATTATTTAATATGAAGATGTCAGAAGGTGGATCTGTTACAGACCATTTAAATGATTTTAATACGGTTACAAGTCACTTAAGTTCTATAGGTGTAGACTTTGATGATGAAGTTAGAGCTCTGTTATTCTTGTGCTCATTGCCAGAAAGTTGGAATGTTTTAGTCATGGCCATTAGTAACTATGTTTATGGATCTAGTAATTTAAAGTTTTATGATGTTGTCGGTGCTATCCTTAGTGAGGAAATGTGATGAAAAATCTCTGGTGAGACATCAGGTAATGCTTTAAGTGCGAAGTCTAGGGGAAGAAAAACAGAAAGAGGAAAGAGTTGAGGATATTGTAGTAAATCAAGGAAAGGTAGATCCAAGTCTAGATCGGTGATAGTGTGCTGGAAATGCGGAAAGAAAGAACACCTAAAGAAAGACTATAGATCTCGTAAGGGAAGAGAAGGAGATGCACAACAAGAAAACAATCATGAAGCAAATGTGACAGGTGAGGTGTTACAAGATGCTTTGGTTTTTTCTTTCAAAAATACTACTGATTCTTGGGTGGTAGATTTAGGGGCCTCATTCCATGCCACACCTAATAAGAAATATTTTCAAGACTATGTTCAAGGAGATTTTGGACAAGTCCATTTGGGTGATGATAAACCCTATAAAATTGTTGGAATGGGTAAGGTTCTCGTAAAATAGCAGAATGGAAACCAATGGCTACTAAAGGAGGTAAGGCATGTTCCAGATCTGAAGAAAAATATGATTTCAACAGGGCAGTTAGGTGATGAAGGTTGTGTGACAACTTTCACAGATAAAACTTGGAAGGTCACCAAAGGAGCCCTAGTAATAGCAAAAGGTGAAAGAGTTGGTACATTGTATTTATGCAATGGTATTTCTAACTCTTTTAATGCTTTAACTTCCAAAGGAGTAGATGCAGCATTATGGCATCATAGGCTTGGACACATGAGTGAAAAGGGGATGAAGATTCTTCACTCGAGGAATTTGTTGCTGCGTTTGAAAAATGTTGATTTGGACTTTTGTGAGAATTGCATTTATGGAAAACAAACTGGGAAAGAAAAGAAGAGTGAAAAATTAGAGCTTGTGCATACAGATGTATTGGGACCTACTCAGGTATTATCTCTCGGTGGCTCTTATTACTATATTACTTTTATTGATGATGCAACTAGAAAAACTTGAATTTATTTTATTAAGAATAAATCTAATGTATTTGCTACTTTCAAGAAATGGAAAGCTTTGGTTGAGATTGAGACAGGAAAGAAATTGAAGAGTCTCAGATCAGAGAATGGAGATGAATATTGCAGCAAAGAGTTTGATAGGTATTTTTCAGAGCATGGAATTCGTAGAGAGAAGACAGTTCCAAGAACACCACAAGAAAATGGTGTGTCATAAAGGATGAATAGAAAAATCATGGAGCGTGCAAGGTGCATGAGATTGTATGCAGGATTTCCTTTACAATTTTGGGCAGATGCTATAGATATTGTTGTTTATCTAATAAATAGAGGGCCTTCAAGTTACATGGATGGAGGTGTTCCAGAGGAAGCATGGATAGGTAAAAAGGTAAACTACTCATTTTTAAAGCCTTTTGGTTGTGAGGCCTTTGTCCATATTAATAAAGAGAATAAAACAAAGCTTGAGGCAAAATTAAAGAAATGTACCTTTATTGGATATGGTGTTCATGATTTTGGTTATCGCGTATATGATTATGAAAATCACAAAATCATTAGGAGCAGAGATGTAATATTCAATCAAAAGGTCTTGTATAAGAATTAGTTTCAAGAAAAGAAACAAGAAAAAGAAAACAAGGAATACACAGTCCTTAATGAGATCACTAAAAAAGTAGAGGTGCCTAAAAATAATAATTTTCAACAACCACAACATCAACAACCACCACATTAACAACATGCACCCCAAACACCTTAAAGTGGTGTTAGAAGATCTACCAGGATACGTATACACCCTGAACAATACTCTCCTTCATTATTTTATTTATTGTTGACTGATTCTGGTGAACCCAAATGTTATGAAGAAGCAATGCAGGTTGAAAGCAGGAAGAAGTGGGAGGTAGCCATGGAAGAAGAGATGGACTCCCTAATGCATAACCAGACTTGGGATTTAGTCAGGTTGCCTGCAGGAAAAACTACATTGAAGAATAAATGGGTTTACAGGCTGAAGGAAGAGATGGAGGAAAACAAAGGTACAAAGCTAGACTTGTGGTGAAGGGGTTTGCACAGAAGAAAGGTATTGATTTTGATGAAATATTTTCTCCTGTTGTCAAAATGACTTCAATCAAAACTATTTTAAGTCTAGTAGCAGTTGAAGATTTGCATATTGAGTAGTTAGATGTAAAGACAACTTTTCTCCATGGGGATTTGGAGGAAGAGATATATATGCAGTAGCCACAAGGATATGAGGTAAAAGGGAAGGAGAAACTAGTGTGCAGGCTGAAGAAGAGCTTGTATCGCTTAAAACAGGCTCTAAGGCAGTGGTATTTAAAAGTTGACAAGTTTATGTCTGAACAAGGTTATACTATATCTCACTCTAATAATTGTGTTTATTTGAAAAATCAAAATGATGGCAGCTATATTATATTGTTATTGTATGTAGATGACATGCTTGTTGCAGGGTCTAACATGCAGGAAATAAATGTGCTCAAAAGAAAATTGGCAAATTCATTTGCAATGAAGGATTTGGGAGCTGCAAAACAAATCCTTGGTATGAGAATAACTAGAGATAGGAAATTAACATTGTCTCAGAATGAGTACATACAAAAGGTGTTGAAAATATTTAATATGCACAATGTAAAACCATTTAGTACATCTTTTGCTAGCCATTTCAAACTTAGTACGGAAATGTTTCTAAAGACCCAAGAAGACATGAATTATATGTCTAGAGTTCCATATGCATCAGTAGTTGGAAGCTTAATGTATGCAATGGTCTACACAAGGCCTGATATTGCACATGCAGTGGTAGTTTTGAGAAGGTACATGAACAATCCAAGAAAGGAACATTGGATGGTAGTGAAATGGATTCTCAGTTATTTGAAAGGTACCACAAATCAAGCATTATGCTTTGGTGGTTCAAACATTTCTCTACAGGGATATGTTGATGCAAATATGGCAAGTGACAGAGATAACAGGAGGAGCACTATAGGATATGTATTTACTATAGGTGGAATAGTTCTCAGTTGGGTTTCAAAAATCCAAAGTGTTGTTTCACTTTCAACAACAGAAGTAGAGTATGTTGCTGCGATAGAGGCTAGTAAAGAAATGATTTGGTTACAAAGGTTTATGGGTGAATTGGGTAAGGAGCATGATATGGGAACATTATGTAGTGACAGCTAAAGTGCCATTCATATTCCAAAGAACTGATAATTTCAATCCAAGACTAAACACATACAGCTCAAGTACCATTTCATACGATCAATGTTGGAAGATGGAGAGTTGAAGCTGGAAAAGATACACACTAGCCAGAATCCTACAGATATGCTAGCAAAAGTTGTAAGCAGGGGGAAACTGAGAATATGCTCAGTTTCAATTACTCTTCAAGGATGATGATGAAGATGAGAAATAGCCATTTCCAAAGAGGAGTTATTGTCCAACAAATGAAGCAGCGGTGTAGTTGCTACAATCATTCTCCAAGTGGGAGATTGTTGGGTGTGGAGCATGATTATTTAGAGGTCTTTGTTTCAGCTGGATGTATACCCAAGGAAGTTTGTGCACCCCTCCATGTGGGGGGGGTGGAGGGGGGACTTGGCCCCCTTGCGGGGGTTCGAGGGCACCAATCCCCCCAGCTAGGGGGTGCGGGGGTTAGTGGTCCCCCGGTGGGGGTTTCGGGGAAAGCGCCCTCGGAGCTAAAAATAGATGTAAAATTCCCTTGTAAAAGTATAATGATTTCTAGGAAATCTGGGTCGTTTATTAGGTGAATGATCTAGCGGTAGAACTTATGTTTAGTTTAGGGTTTTTTACCCTAGAATGCAACCCCTCTCTTTGTATGAGGGCATTGTATTGAGGTTGTGTAATAGGTGTTTATTCTCAGAGCGAGAAACAAAGAGGTGAGACTATGAGAGAAAACAGAGGATATTACAACAGATCTGTTGTAGGTTGTATCTCTTCATTTTTGTTGGATAACAGAAAGGAAGGACTGGTTGTTTGGAGTGGATGTAACCCAAACTAGGTGAACCACGTATATCTGTGTCTCTCTGGTTTTATGTGTTTTCTATGTTTATATTTCTGCTATATTCTATTTGTTCCACTCCTTTGTAATATAAAATTTTCTAATAGATTTCCCTTTTAGCAAGCAACTAACTTCAAATCGTCGGGGATAATCTTTAGTTTAAGGATCCTCCTCACAGATGAGGTAAGGATACTTCAGCTTCCTTCAAGAAGAATCATTAGTATAATATTTAGGAGAGTCCTATTTTGGGGTGTCGGCCTTCACCTTACCTTTTGCCTTCTTTATACTTGTAGAGGCCTTGTCTGCTGCGGTAGACTGGACAACATGAACCTCAGAGGTTTTACTAGGACTAGATGAAGTTTTAGAGGAATTATTGGATCCAGTGTTCAAAATAGATTTCTTCTTTGAAGAAGATTTTGTGGGAGTCTAAGAAATAGATTCAATCATAGCGTCAATGGGTGGTGTATCAAAATATCTGATGATGGTCTTGGAGCATCAGGCAACATCTCATACAATGTGCCAGATTGCGAATAGACTAGGTCTAAATACTAGGCACGGGTGATAGCTTGCTCTTCAGTAACACACCCATCCACGGATATGTCCGTATAAATTTTGCTAATGAATGATTTTGTGAACCATTCTCTCAACAAATCATCAGAAATCTCAAACTTGATGAGGCGATGCTGACGTCTCCATTCATGGATATGATCAGAGATGTGGGTCGAAGTGTCTTGCTTAAGTGACATAAGAAAATGGGTGCCAGTTTCATAGCGAACTAGCAGCTTGAAATGAGTGAGGAAAGCCATAGTGAGAGTGTTGAAGTCACCATAGGTACCTCAAGGAAATTTGATGTACCATTTAGTGGCAACACCTATGAGAGTTATTTGGAAGAGTCGAAGATAGATAGAATCATCAACATATGAATTGGAGGAGCACCAGAGGTGATATGTCATCCTTCGCTTTTCCCTCGAATTTGGGTCAATTTCTTGGAATCTTCATTGGAACTGGAGGATAGTATGAAAAATGAAGAATGGGATCATTCATGAGCCTCAAAGCATCAGGAAGCTCCAACGTAGCCACAAAAGGAAATTATGTGTTAAAATACATATAGGGCCTTTGAGGAGACCCAAACTGCGGAGTCCATCCTTGTTGGTAAGGATTTTTCCCACACAATGGAGGATTTTGTCGATATGGAATCTTGTTTTTCCCCCACTCAGGGTTACCTTACCTATAAGGAGGATTTTGTCCTAGGTACATTTGATACTACCCTACCATAGGCTGCTGATGGGAATTGTACGTGACATACGGGTTATAAGGTTATTGAACCTGTTGGCCTTGGACGTAAGAATTCTGAACTTGTTGTTGCAGGGGTTGACCTTGGCCTTGAAAAGGTTGAGCTCGCTGATATGCATATAAGGCTTTTTGCTGCCAAGTCTAACCTTGTTGCTGCAAAGGCTAGCTTTGCTACTATAAAGTTTGGCCCTGCAGCTGCAAAGGTTGGCCTTACGAGGACAAAGGTTGGGAGGACTACTGAAAAAAATAAGTTTGTGGTTGCAAAGGTTGCTGTGAGTATTGCAAAGTATGCCCTTCAGTTGTAGCATTTATCCTTGCTGTTGCAATGCTTTCCCTTGCTCCTATGAAGGTTTCCCTTGATGCTGTGAAGGTTGTCCTTATTGCTACAAGGGTAGCTGGATAGCTACTAGGGTTATACCCTGAGGGAATTAATATTTCTCAAATTGGATTTGGCCATATCCACCAAGAACAACAGATTTACCAGGCTGAACATAGAGTCTAGCTTGAGGAATGTAAGGAAGATTAACCAAGGTTTGTGAACCGTATGGGACATAAGCTAGTTGGAACGGGACATAAGCAATATATGGTTGTTTGTATTGGACATTACCTGACCCGGATGGACCAGTAGGGTTAGGAATAGTGTTGTAAGTAGGCTGATTCATCCCAACCATCTGAGTTTGTAATCCACTCACATTGGTTTCGCCTAATATAAGAGGAATATTCAGATCTTGCCTCGTAGGTGGTGGCATAGTCTATCCACTCATTGGAGGGAGAGAATAACTTATTGAGACCTAACCCAAGATAGTTAGTTGAACCTGAAGAGTTGGTTAAAATGATGAAATAGGTTGAGACAGAATGGTAGGTTGGATCGGAACTGAAGTGATTGTAGTTTGTACAATCAGTCGAGAGGTCATGTTCTAAACTAATTAACTTGATGTAGGCATATCATTGGAAGACCACATGGGATTTTGATACAATGACGAGGCACTAGGAGTGCTCGAAACCAACTGAGTTAAAGAGGTATAACCATGCGGCAACATGGGTTCACTAAGCTCAGGAAAGCTGAGAGACAAGACTCTTCATGTATAAGGAAAGCCTTCTAGAGGGAACTCATATCCCTTCTCATCATCTATGTGAGGAGTACGAGTAGCGGAAACTTCTAAATGACCCAAAGAGGAGACTGGGATCTTGCGTTCTGACTCCATAGATGGAAACAACTGGTGGCTATCAGGTGTGCGGATAGCATTATCAGAGGAATCCAGATCAAATTCTTGAGGTGACCAGGAATCTGATGGAGGTGGATGAGAAGATAAAGGTTGGATACTCATAACAATTCCAAGTTCGACACCTTGATCCTCAAGAGATTGAGGAAGTTCCTGATGAACTCCTTGGGAGGACCCTTCAGTATCAGACAATGAAGGGGAACTATGAGACAAACTAAATGGTTTAGCCATGATGTCTTCCCCTCAAGAGAAAAATGGAAAGGAAAAATTAATTTAGGTCTTTAACAAGCTTGAAATTAACAGTAAATTAATCAATTTGGTCTAACAAGCAACTGCTTGGGATTGGCATGTTTATCATGGGCAGTTAAATTTTAGAAACAAAAATATTTCCTTTTCATCTTTTAAGAGTCGAGAAAAGGTGAAAAGGTGACTCTAGTCGCTTTAATTAGTTTTGCGAGCTTGAAAGGACAAATTGCTCAATGATCTCCTAAAATTTAAATAGTTAGAAAATATCAAATGACTGCTCAAGTGAATCTAGGTAAAAGGAGTACCAAGTAATCGTGAACTGTGATATACACCTTAGATAGTAAATTGACCAAGGACTTGATGTATGTGTAGGAAATACCCTCAAATTCTTTGTTCCATGTATCATGTTTAGAAGGTAGGAGACTCATCTTCTTATGGATAAAGGATTGCAACCTAGGGGGGTCTCCCTTTATATATGCGACGGTATGGGGAGCATAAGTCCGTGCTAGTGTTGTCTAATGCCGGAGCGATTGACAACTGCTAAGTTTTAAAGATGTTGGAACATGTCTCTAACCTAGACCACTAGATATGATCGTTAATGTTTCAAATTATCCTTAGGTTAATTCATATATTTTAAAATTGATCTTGTAATTATGTCTCAATTTCAAGGCCTAAGAAATATTACTTGTTCCTAAAATGAAAACTATATTATCAAATGAAATCCTTCAATTCGATGAAAGCTATCTTTGTAGGGAATAAAATCACTCAATTTATGCATCAAACCAAATGTAAAAATGCATCCATGACAATATTCAAATGCTCAATATAAAATATGAAATCTAATGTTTCATATGATAAGCAAATATAATGCCAAAACAAATCTTAAAGAAAATTTTCCTTAAGATATAATGATAATTTTCCTCTTTTTCAAAATTGCAAGTAATGTAATCTAGCTCAAAGGAAAAGAGAATGCAAGAAAACCAAGAAGCATGAAAATTTCTTTCACATGAATGATTAGAATGCAACACCAAATGTTTCGAAAACTAGGAAAAGAATAACACTTTCACATTTAGTTCTAAACATAAAAAACTTCAAAGCAAACACTTTCTTTTGATTCCAATGAGACAATCTATTTGTAATCTATCATTCATCAAATGAATCTTAAGTAACTTTCACTATACCCACTACTGAAAACAACTTAATGCACAAGAACCAAAAAGTAATCTGCAAAGCACGTCTGAACATGCAACAACTCTTTAATAGAGGTAATTTTCTCTGATCTCTGATTGGAAGACCAACGAGTGTACAAAGTTTGACCTGGAAAACCTAGAACCCTAAAAGGCTAATAAAACTTCAAAGACAAGCCAAGTTAAAAGGCAATTGCAATCAGGCAATGAGAGAGTCAATGAAAATAACACTAGTAAATCACAAGGAGAAGACAACTAGAACTAAAAATCAAAGAGAAAACCCTAAATTTGTTAATTTTCTGCAATCATCGAACCTATAAGGAGTAAAGTAGTGATCATCAATGTTGTAACTAAAAAACCCATGATATCATCACGACTGTTAGACTCAAATCCACGAAGGTCGAGGAAAAGGAAAAATAAATCCAAAATTTTCAAAAACAACTCAAGTTAACAATCTCCAGGAATCTACGAGACAATGACACTGACTACAAACAAGCAATGAAGTCTAAAAATAAATTTTTGATAAAACTTGTCAAAAGAAAAGATGAAGGAAGGGAAGGGTCATAGGCTCCCTAGTGGAGTTGCCATTTTTTTGACAAGGTTAATCCTCTCTGTGGAGAGCGACGATCCCTCTATCCCAATGATTTGGTCTAGCAACTTATGTGACAATCAACTAGACATCTTCCTAAATTAAAATTGAAAAGTAGAACAAGATATAAGGCCTACCTTGTTCTGATCCTAATTTGATTTCGTTTTTTGAGATCCTCAAATTGCTTGTGTCATAGACTTGTTCTTGCTTCTTCTAATGCTTATGTACCTGCACAAGTGACCAAGAGACAACAAAGCATACCAAAAATAATAGAAAATCCAATAATAACCTATTTAGCTCATCAAGGAATGTCGAACCAATATATACTTAAACATATATATTTTGTGAAGATGAACCAATAGTTTTATTATTATTTAAAGAATAAAGGGGGAGCTTACAACCATAGCCTTGATGTTGAAAGGCTCTCCTTGAGTGTTAATCCAAGTCCAAGCCAAGAAACTCTCCAATGCTCCTTCTCCAAGTCTAATGAATAACCTCTACGTGCAAGCTTAGCATAAGGGTGCAAATGGACATAGGTCAACCATTTGGGAATGGTAGAGGGGGAATTTATAGACTGGGAGAGGGAGTTATGCCTCGTCCAAAGATAGTATTAGGCCCACATCTCAAGGAGGTAGCTTATAGGGATGAGACCAAGAGGTCAAATTAGGAGGATTCAACCTCATCTATGTGAAACCACCTCCAACTCGCCACTATGGAAGCTTCTAGATCATGAAGCTTCTCTTCTCATTTGGGAAAAATTTCTTTTTGAGACCATCACAAGTATCAGAAGGAATATAGTGATGTCGACACTGGCTTAACAAGGTGCAACAGGTGACCATCGTGGTTTTGAGCTTCATAAGTGCCATGACTCTCATTTTAGGGTCTGAAGAGACATTTCTTCCGAGAAATATCCAGGGATTTTCCAAGGAAATTTAAGGGAGGGATCTTAGATGTATAAATTTATGATTATACTAATAATCATCATGTTTCAACACTTCATGGGTGTCACAGGGAAGTGGAGGAGGCGTGGCAAAATACTGTGTAATAGGTATGCTCAACAGCTTCGAGCCATTGCACCTAAGTGGCATTTAATAAAATAACCAAAACATCTCAGGGGGTTCATGCATATCAAAAACAGTCTCAATTTGGTCCTGGAGAGAGAGATAAGTAGCAGCAAGGATTTTCAACTGTGTTACTCCTATCACAATAGGAGTGCAAGACACAACTCTATGATTCTCATCTAGCAAGGCCTCTAGGTTTCCTCAGCCCAGCCATCATGAGAGCCTCTTTTCTCCAATGAATTCTCATATTCGTTCCATATGTTGTCGACACTGCATGCTTACATTTTTCCCTCATGTCCATTTTCTCCCAAGCTTTTATCGCACCCATATCGCCTACCTCCTCTAGTGTGTTGAATTTATCAACCCGACCCTTTCAAGTGTTGTATCGCTTGTCCTCTCTTAGAGGAGTCGATTTCCTTCATTAATTTCTATACCAAGGTTGTGCCCTCCAATCAGGAAAAATTCGTGATATTTTAAATGCAATTTTGATTTACAAGCACCTCCTCCTCCTCCAAACCTCTAAGTCCATGTACCATATCTGAATAATTTTAATAAAGAAATGGTTACAATGTTTGTAATAGGGGAACTAGCCAAGGGCTGTCACACTTCACTTGTGCTTGGTAAAACTCATGGCACTTCTTTGATGCAATCACCACTAGGTTCAAGGGAAAATAAAACCATTTTTCAATGGCATATGTTCAGAATGACCCCCTAGTTACAATCTAAAACCAATTTATCTCCAATTTCCAACATCAATTTTCTCTTGATCATAGCCCGAGGAAGCCTAGACCTAGAAGGGTCATCCAAGACATCACTATTTGATTAAATGACATGCTATAAATCCTTATTACAAGGCCAAAATATACTCAACAAAATGATTTCCTCAAAAATAATAAGAGTTTACAATCAATGACAATGATCATTAAAGGACAAATCACAATAAAGAGAAACATCCTTGTAGGAAACGAATGGATTTATGGCCTCCTGAGCATTCCATATGCCTTGAATAATAAATTCACTAGAGAGATTGACATGAGGAATAGTGACAAGAATGGTTTTAGGATAACTCTTACAATCATACATATCAAGTGGTAACCATATCAAACTTGATGCCTGAAAACAACCCTTTAGGGTGCCTTTCCTTCTATAACCTAAATGCCCCATTTTATACATAGTTATTACACTTGATTCCTAGAGAAAATAATGCCTTTCCCATCAAAGTCTCTTATGGTAAATTTCTTAATAAATCCAATGAGACCCTTCCCTCTATTGAGCTTATCTAATGAAAGATCTCTACGAGTTTTTTTAAGATAGATGTACACTACTTTTGAATGGATTTAACAAGAGAAGTAATAGACAAGAATTACATCAAAGGTTTTTATGAAAATATGAAAGTGGATACCAAGGATAATGGAACTAATAGTTGTCTATCTATTTAGACATGTGTTGGACAAATATTGTGACAAAGATATCAAGAAGAGGCTTTATAGGAAAATGGAATGCCAAAAAATTTAAATACTTTTATTAATTTAATGTATGACTAATTTTTGGACATCAACATAAGTCCTTCACTCTATTTGCAACATTCAGCTTCCATCAGTTTAATGTTCAACCATGAGGTTGTGTAAAATGTGTCCTGAAAGTGCATCATTTAAGTCCATGAAGCCTAGTGTTTGGAAAATTGTCAAGAGAGAGTTAATAATAAGGTGGCCATTTACCAATTTCATAACATCAATCTACAATAGAAGCATATGAGAAATACATTTTGGATTTATCTTATATTTGACAATATGGCTAAGGGATTCAACCAATATCACATATATAACAATGATGAAGGAGAACCCATGTTGGATATATTTGAAAATATGAATATCTTTAGAGGAGAATTTGTTTATAGAAGAATATGTTGAGCCTTATCTAATATGGGTTTCGATGTTGTTAATAATATTGGAATGAAACCAAGGGACTAAATATTTTCTAGTAATAACGGTCATTTGAAAAAATGGTAGTATTTCTCAAAATATATTTTGAAAAATAGGATATATAGGATTGATTTGACCCACTCCATGCCCTCCTAGACAATAATAATAATGTTAAGGATATACCTATTAGTTGTGAGTATGTTATGTTCAATTCACTTAATCTACAAGGTCATGGATTTAATTTGAATTTTATATGACTTATTAAGAAAATTGATGGTCCTCAAGATAATAATCATCCCTAGTCCTCATATTAATAGATAATTTATGTATGGCTTGTTTACAGAAATGAAATAATTCTATCATAACAAACTTCTAGGTGGCCTGTAAAACAAATAATGGAAGCCATAAATTTGAAGGTCCTTACCATTGACCATATCATGTATTGTTGCGAATAACCAAATGAGAGAATGGAATAGCTCAAAGAGTATCTTCTTTTCCTTGGAGATATTGGATGAGACTAGGTGAATATATTTTTGGGTGGCTATTTCTAGAAAAGGAGCCCCAAGTTTGGAATACCATGATGTGGTATTATAAAAATTCCATTTAATTTTCATTGTGATTATAATTTTGTCTTAGATATTTTTTGAAAATATTGTCATTGGTTCATTAAATGTTAGAGCATTAAATGAAGCTTATGTAAATTGGTTTTTGATTTTAATCCAACATATCCATGCTATCATTAACTTGTGCTCTTTGGAAATTTTCCAAAGGATATGCCTCACTTTTGTAGTATGATATTTATTTTCCTCATCGTAAGGGGGCCTTTTTAAGTATTCCATGAACCCATCTAGCTGACAAATTTTATTCTAGTTATATTAGGGTTGTGGTGGGTTTGGAAAATTTAATTTCAATAACTATGTAAAAAAGTGACAATTCTAGATCTGGCATCTTGCCACAAAATAATCCAACCATTATCTACATGGAGCTGAAGGATTATTCTCTAAATATTTCGATATCATGGGTTATATAGGTGGGAAACATTAAGGATATAATGGGTTATAGGTAACCTTATGTATTTGGCTCCATAGGATAATTTGAACCAGATGGGTTGGTCATTTGAAAGAGGGTAGTTTCATTTCCATGAATAGGTTGGAATTTTGAGCTATCTAAAATAAAATAAAATAAAAAATCTTTGATAAAAAGGCACTAAAAATTATTTGCTAGAATCTTTTATTTCACTTACAATTTTTTTTCAATTGAACAAAGCCTCCGTTGTGCGTTGAAAATGATTAATATTAGGGTCATACAATTGAATATGAACCTTTAGGGTTAGTTGTTCTTATTTTCCATTGAGGCTCAAGTAGAAAAGTAGCAATCCATTTATGTGATCTCGACATTAAACCATATTGAAATCCCCACAAGTAAGGTAGGAAATCTCGAAAACCTCCTCATACATCTACCAATAGAAGCTTTCATTCTCTCCTTGATTATGTAATCATTAGAGGTATAGATATTGGACAAAACTAGGAGTTGACAATCCAAACTGAGCAAAATTCATACAAAGACACTAGGAAAGGTTAGACACTCAATCTATAATTGTATTGGTAGGTTATAGGTAACCGTAATAGTGATACCACTCTTTCCCTCAAAGTGGTCATAAAACAAGTACTTATGCTCTAATAAAATGAATGATATGGTGATATGAAGCAGGAACCCTGAAATTATGGCTATTTACGAATGAAAAAATATCTATCCCATCGATATTTTTTAACACCATGAGGATATTATGTTTCATTCAAGGTTCATTCAAAATGTAATAACCCTAGTGAAAATTCCATGTAATAAAAGTTAGTAAAGGAAAAATAATAACCACGGTTCATAGGAAACATATTCCAAGTGGAATGTTGGGAAATACATCCTAGTGTGGGTGTTTATTCATTTATTATGGCTAAGGAAATTGGAAAATGCAATGGAAAAGGATTTAGGAAAGGAAAAATGGCATTTTTGGCACATTTATTTATGAAAATAATGGAAATTAGGAGAAAAGGAAGATGAAAGGTCATAGGTTGCATGTGAGGAGGAAAATGAAGGAAAATAATGAAAAATTAAGAAATTAGAGGCCTCATTAATGAAAAGGCTTATGAGGATCAGTTGGTACCTTTTGTCAGTTAATTTTTGGAGCTATCTCATTATTATGTCTCTCTCTCCCACTCTTGGACACATAATTTTCTTGGATCACTTTGGCATTGTATCAAGAAAGGAAAAGAAGGCAAGAAGAAGGAAGGAGAAAGAATGGAAGAGAAGGATCAAGCAGCTACAATAAGATTCTTTTCAGGTATCAATTTGCACATGATATTTCCTTGCTAGATTTGGCATGTAGGATATTTCATGTGGTTATTTACTGTCATGGAATGGGATTTTCCAAGTCTGAATTTTTTTTCAGCCTAGCCTTGCCATTTCCAGATAGCCGTGGTGTGATGGTGTTCTCATGTTTTGGTTGAGCTATATTGATGGATGGATTCAAAGTCGAGTGAGGTGGATCTCCAAAAGAAAGAACACATGTCTTAGTGATCCCTAAGCCAGATTGTGGATTACGGTAAAGCCACTGGCCTAGTGACCCCTAAACGGGATCGTGTTTTGCAATAAAGCGAGGTACTATGTCCTTGAGTGGGCCTAGGAACCCTTGACCAATTAATGGCGAGATATACGTTAAAGCCTAGAGGTGGTTTCACCTGATTATGCCTAGGAATCCTTTCCATTGAATGGCGCAATATATAATAAATCCTATAGGGTGGAGTCTTAGTTAGGGCCTAGTGATCCGATGTGGATCGCAGTAAATCCTAGAGACTAGGAGACAGGGAAATTCCTCATGGTGTAGGTGGAGAAATATTGTGGAATATGAAAAATTATGTATCGTGGTACACAAAAGGTGTTGATGATTGGAACCTTCAGTAAGGACGTTAGAGCTTCCTTCTAGTGGTATCTAAAAAAAAATTTCAAATGGTAGGTGCACCCTTCGAGTAGGAGCTGGTAAACAAGATTAAGGGGTTGTATCTCCCTTCCAGTGGGTGATAGAGAATGAGTGGAGGTTTTATCCTCTTGTAGGTGGGTTCCAACATGATGGTAATACTCTGTGCCAGTACAAAATGTAGTGAATATATTTTTTATATAATAAGAAAGACGACAAAGATGATGAAAACAATGGTTTTCTCCCACATTGTGTATCAACCTAGAATCATATTGCTCTATGTATGTTTCTTATGTGTTCTGATTTATTTGTTCCTTACTACATACTGGATGCTTAATGAATCAATAATGCAATGGCTAAAGTTAACTCAGTGATGGATTTAGGATAAATTAAGTAAACTAGGTATACAATGTTTTCCTTCACTGAAGTTACGTATACACATTGGTCTCATAAAGAACAACAACATACAAAATTTACAATATGAAATGAGAAATTAAACTCAATTAAAAATATCGATTCACCCCCTCTCCCTCTCAATATTTTTCAAAACAAATTTTGACTACAAACGCCTATCAAGGCAACAACTTTTCTTGTTTCCAAAAACTAAAAAAATATTATGTATTAAAAATTAAAATTTTATTATATTGAAAAATTGTCGTTAAACTATATATATATATATATATTATAATATATATATATATATATATATATATATATATAATATATATATATATATATATATATATATATATATATATATATATATATATATATTATATATAATAATAATAATAAATTTCATTATTTTAAATATATTATTATTATTATTATTTTATATTAAAATTTAATGGAAAACATGTTTGTCTAAATAATTTTACTGTTAATTAATCTTTTATTTAAAAATGGAAATATTTTAATAATCATTTTTATTTTCTCTATTTTCTCTTTATTTTTCTCTTTGTATATACATATCATGTTCATATAGAATATATTAGTTAAAGTAAATATTCAAATAATATTGAAATATGTTCTATAAAATTGATATAAAATCAATTAAATTATATGATATAGACATCAAAATATTTTATTTATAATTGTAAAAAAATGAAAGCTAAATATTTTTGCATATTTTTTATATTGGATTGTAATATTAACAATAATAATAACAACCAACCGAGTCAGTGCAATAAAAATAGAATTATTGCAATTTCTAAAAATTCCATCATTACCATATGCCTAAACATGTTTAAAGAAGACCATATTATAAGTTTACTTTGTGAGTTTTTAGATTCATAGATAATATTGCAAAAAAAATAATTGGATGAGTTTTGTGGCTTTCAATTTCATCATTTGAATGCTTTTAATAATTTTTTCAATCAATTCATTACCATACCATGTGCGTGAGCATGTCTAAAGAACACCATAGTATAATTTTACTTTGTGATTTTTTTTTTTTGATTCATAGGGTAACATCGTAAGAAAAATTGGAGGATTTTTGTGGCTTTCTATTGTCATTGAGACAAACACCCTCAAAATTTTGGTTTATGCTTGACTTTTGAACCCTACTTTGGATAATAATGGATTCAATCAGTGAACCTTTCACATATCACGTGCATTCGTGCCATATTAAACAATACCCTTAATTTGACTATATATTGGAAATTCCCTCTAAATATCATATTATTTAACCCCCACTACTACCCCAAGGGCACTTTTAAGACATTTTTTTAAGACAAAAGAAATCTTTTGTTTTTAAAAAATCACTTTTTATTTTAGTTCTTTTACATTAAAATTTAATATCAATTGAATTGTCTTAAATATAAACTTTACGACAGACAAAAATATTTTAAGACAAAACTTTATATTTAAGACAAAAATATTTTAAGACAAAAGACAAAAATATTTTAGGACAAAACTTTATATTTAAGACAAAAATAATTTAAGACGAAAATATTTTGAGAGAAAACTTTATATTTAAGACAAAAGTAGTTTGAGACAAACATTTAAAGACAAAATTTTATATTTAAGACAAAAAAAATTTAAGACAAAATTATTTTCAGACAAAAACAATTTAAGACAGTTATTTTAAGAAAAAACTTCATATTTAAGACAAAAATAGTAGGAGACAAAATTTTTTTAAGACAAAACTTTATATTTAAGATGATGGCCACTTTAGATGAAACCTATTTAATACAATTAACAATTAAGACACAAACATATCAATTTAAGACAATATTATCTAACAACTGCAAAATTGACTCTGGCAGTGTGCCCTAAGTCTGCCAACTTGCAGGTAACTACTGTCTTGCGCCTATACCGATGTTGTTATTTTACTTACCATTCATGTTATCTTATATAAAGACAATGATTTGGTGGGCTCTTTGTTTTTGGGGGTAGTCAACTAAGAAGAACGCGACAAATTTTACTAACAAGATTTCCTGAACATCAATTCCTCTTCTGTCCGTTTCATATCTGCTGATATGATTAAAGACAACTTGTCTATCATTGCATTCGGCACTCCTACACTGAGGGAGATTTTAAGACAATTTTTTAAGAGAAAATAAATATTTTGTCTTTAAATTTTCAATACAAGGCGCTAGTAAAAAAGGTAAAGGTAAAGGATTAGGGGTCCTTCCACTAGCATTCACCAAGTGGTTGGTTTACCATAGTTGTGAAGTGACATTCAACAAATAAAAAGAGTTCATGAGACACATAGCCATGGGACAGGTGGAGCAGATTGAGGTTTGTGTGAAGAACCTATATAAGCTAGATGTGGAAGATTGTGCTGCATTAAGCACTAAGGCAGAGAAAGTGCATGTAGCGATGTCGATGAACTTTGGCACAAAATACTTGGACATCTCCATCATGATACCTCGAATATTATATGACAAATAACCACTAGCCTCCCTAAAGGAACACTTAAGTAGTAAGATGTATGCAAAGGATGTACGTTGCAGAAGTACATAAAATCCAAATTCCATGATTCGGACAACAAAGCACATGCAGTCCTAGAAAGGATCCACTATGATGTTTATGGACCATTCTCGACAACCTACACTATTAGACACAAATATTTTGTCATTTTTATTGATGACTTCTCACAGGGGTGTTGGAACCTCTTCATGTGGAAGAAAAACAAGACATTCTCAAACTTTGTAGAATTCAAGGCACTGGTTGAAAAAGAAGCTAGCAAGAAGGTGAAGGCTCTGTTCTAGTGGCTGCAACACCCTCCAAAATTTTGATCCACACTTAAATTTCAGAGCCTACTACGTGTATTGTGATTGATCACTCCTTAGTCACTTATTGGTAAGTTGATGATTTCAATCTCCTCTTTTCAATCTTGAGAGTTGTTCATGCTTTTATATTTACATAGCATGAGTCATCTTTGGGCATGACAGTTATCGCTTGTTATGCAAAGGGAGGTTTGTTTTGCTTCAAGGGGAAATATTTATGGGAATGAGTTGTCCTTACCACATAGACATGTTTCACACTCATTTCTCACGCTCTTACACAAGTGTCGCCATTATCCTCCCAAAGTATATCATTGAAGCCGCACTTGCCATAAGATGCCAAAAATGTTGTTGCATTAAGTGAAGTATGTGTTATATGTTCCGGATGGTCTATGTTGTATCATTATGTTTTCAAGTGTATGATCATAGTCAAGTTTTATCACTGTTCACATCAGTTCCACTGATCCCCCACTTAGCGAAATTTTGAGTATCCTTAGCAACCTAGCCTCATCCAACTTTCCTGAACTGTGCACTTCACATATGTAACCCTCAAGCTTTTCCCTTGCTTGTTGGAACTGTGCAATGCACAGAAATCCCAACCTCCCTTAGCATTCAAAACTGCACAGTAGTTTCCTCCAATGTCCTTCCCTCAACCGAAACCCACTGTCTCCAGAAACTGTGCAGTTTTGTCGCTTGACTACCTAGTCTACATTGCATATTGAAATCACATAGATGTGTCCTCCCAGGACATCATCCCATAGAAGTGTCTTTCATCCTAAAACTATGTAAATGTATGTTCGCAGGGCCTCACCCCACAACAGTCACTGCTCGCTGAAACTACACAATTATGTCTCTTAGGGGCCATGAAGAAGGATGACATGATAGATGACTCTCAAGGACCTGAGGAGAAAAATAAGTAGACCAAGGAACCCAAGGTATGATAGAATACCAGTACCGCATGAAGACTCCATTTGATGCATAACTCTTTGGACGCTAGCTATGGAAAACAAAGCACATATTCTGAAATACACCTCTTACTGTATCTTAAAAGTTTGCTTATCATTGTCGTATCGTTTTGTCTTTAATGACATGCATGGTTATAAGTACTGAAAGTCATTCCATGTGTTTCCTCTACGTTTCTTGCTTCCTTTCACTTGTTTATTACATAGCTTAGAAGATGAAGAGTATTACCATTTGTTTATTTAAGCTACGGAGGTTGTGACCAACATGATCTTATGACTAACTAGGCACAATGCAAGGCATCCTAAATGGGATGAAAGATGTTTGATGATATGTATATAGTCAATACACCCCTTTTCATTAAGCCTTGCTTTGTATCTTTCATGTACCCTCACTGCTTGTTAGATTTGGCTACTTGCTACCAGTAGTCTCTTAGCTCTTTCGTGACAAAGCAAGGGAAGGAATTTCCTTCAATTGAATTTCTTCAAGTCTCTTAATAGAAAGTATAGAGCTAAGAGAAGGAGATGTTGAATCTCACTATAAAACTCTTGAAAATACTTTGCATGTTTGAATCTATCCAAACGATTAAGCTGCCACTCAACAAAATTGTCAATCTTGGAAGACTAAAGAAAGGTCACGTCTCTAGATATTATAAACTTATTATTCACTTCATCATAGAGATGGTATGCTTTGGAGGTATGAGTACCCAAAGAGGATACATTTGTGACTACTTCAACTATTTTTTTTATCTGTTCCTTAGGTATGAAGGCATAACAAGAGGAACAAAAAACCCTGAGATGCCTCACCGAAGGAATGTGGTCATACCACATTTCATAGGGAGTCTTATTTCTAATAGCAAGATAGGGACGCCTATTCTTTATATACACAACATATAGAACCACATCAGCCCAAAACCTTATGAACTTAACATGTGAACTATGCCATGTTCATAGTGAAAGAAATACATTCCAGTGATCTATGTGTTGAAAAATGTAGAAATAAATTCTCAATTTGATTTTTCATTGATTAAATTGAAAAGATTTGAATTTCCACATCAATAGAAAACTTGGATGATGTTAACTTGTGTGACATGGCTTGTGTCACCTAGTTTACTCAGTAAGTTCGAGTTGGAGGAGTTAGAGTTTAGTTTTGCACATGCAATTGCTAATTTGTAACAATAAATGTCAATTATCTCAGGTTGTTGTCAGTTAAACTAATTCTAACGTTTGGAGGAACTAGTGGAAGGTCATTTAAGCAGTGAGACTTCAATCAAACTTAGTGATCATCTAGTTAACTAATCAATCAACCCAAAATAGTTGGGGCATGTAGAGAAGTCAAGTTCCCTAAGATTGGTGGAGATTCCAAGGAAGTTTTAATTTCTTGAAGCTCACACAGTTTTGAGAACTTACTATAACCATAGTGGAGAAAGTAACTTGAGTAGGAACTTCTTGTGAAATTAGAGAGGGAATGATTGTTGGTAGCATTAATAGCCTACCGACAACTTGTTTTTCACCACACTTCAATGTTTTGGGCAGAGTTTTTGAGGGTAGATAATTTTTTTCTTATGCTTTTTGGTCATGCACATTGTCACTAAGTATCTTGGGAGGTCTGTAATAGTTCCTTGCATGCATGTCCTCACTAAATATGTTTTGGTATGTTTGTACTATTTCCTTGCAAATTTATGTTTGTTAAGGCTTAACTACTTATGATCTTAGGTGCTCACAATAGTCTGATAGTTTATGGCACTATCGAAATCACCATTCCTGAAAGGATCCAACAATATGACTTGAGAGGAAGATGAGAAGGGCACACTCTTATTGGAGCTGGCCTAGAACTAGTGGAATTGGTTGGTTCCAATGGTTTTAGATTTGTACTAGTCTACTTTGGTGGTTTAGATTGGCTAAGGTTGGTCTTGTATTGAACTGACCTTAAAACACCAAAGTGACTAGTTCTCTACTAAACTGACCAATTCTAAAGAATGTAGTACAACATAGCTAATGACCACCAAATCTAATTTTTTAATAAAAAATACTTAAGAGGAAAAAAAATATCTTAAACCTAGGGCCCTACAAAAACTAACCCTAGTAATTAATGGTAATATTTAATTTTTAAAGTTAAACTAAAAGTTGGAAATCCCCTTATCTTTCCTTTCTAAAAATGAAAGATAAGAATAATGTCAAGTTTTACTTAAAATTTTAATATTAACATTAATGTTTTGGGTTGTTTGAGAGTGGTTCCAACTTCATTCGATTTTGAGAAAGTCAAATTTTATATCCCATTCAAAATTTAGTGGTGATTGTTTGAATTGTTTCTTTGTAATGAGTCCTACACTTCGACTTCCAATTTTTCATGTGAATTTATTGCATAATCACATTCCTCATGGGACTTTGCAGTAGAAGTTGATCTTTGATCCATTGCAAGCACTTGACCTAGCTTAGGGAACCATCAACTACCCCTCCCAAGTTGCTCCTCAACATTGAAATTTATTTGGAAGCAGGCATTCATTTTATCCATTAGATCATGTTTTCCACGGTGACAATCCAACAACACCCCTGCTAGCATATGCTTGACAATCCATCTCATCTTTATTGCTACCTTATAGACACTCTTAAATCTTGTGTCTCCAATATAAAAGAGGAAGAACAAGAAAGGGCATTCTTGACCCTCTTCTCAACCCACAATATGTTTAGCTTCTCTCTTATGCTTACACTCTAGTCTTCTCGCAACTTCAGAATAGCGAATCTTAAACACAGTCTCATGATGTGCATTCAGGGAGGCATAATTCACCCTTGATTTTCATAAAATTACCCCCCTAGCATTCCCTTTACCTTTACATGCAAGCATATATTTTCCTTGTGGAGGAATGTTAAGCTTCCCATCCCAATTTCACCTCCCTCTCCTACCCTCATGAATCTGAGAAGCCGAATTTAACCAATCTCACTATATTTGAGATAAACAACACATCCAACTAGGTAGATTGAGTTGAGACCCTTTTACAAACTTAATCCATCCCCCCACAATGATATGTCCCTCTCCAACAACATCATCCTTTTGTCTTTGATATCTATCATTCTAATGATCACCATGAATTTCCTAGTCCTTCACTTACATCTTTGGTAACGTCATCATTTAGATCACTTATACTTTGTTGTATTGTTGCTTGTGTTATGATTTCCTTTAATGAAAAGATCCCCCTAGTAGGCACGAGTAACCAAATTCAAGTTCTTATTGAACTCTTTTGTTAACATACTTAATTTTCATTTTGACCTATTCAGTTTCAAATTCTAGTGTGGTTGATTTACTGGTTGACTATTAGCATTCACCAAGTGGTTATTGATGATCATAGTTAGTTTAGACTAAATTTTGGACTTTGCCTTGAAAACCAAGCCCCAAGAATATGCAATTATCATGGAACATTTCAAAGCTCATACTCTTCTACAAAGGAATACACTATTTTCATTCATCAAGAAAAGTTATATCAGAAAGCACCAAGTGGTTATGCTTTTCAACATTTTCACCTACATTTTGTATCTATCATTTTCTCATTGAATTGGAAAGTTGGGTTTTTGGGATTTTCAAATTAAAGTTCTACATTGGTGGTGTTCATCTTGCATTTTGGTCTCCTTCTAAAATCTTGTTTGGATTGTGCAAAATGAGCATTGGTGCAGCTTTTAGTGGTGCAATTTTTAATGATATGCAAACTCTATATTGATTTAAGACATGCAATGTTCAATATATACATGATACCTTTTCTTGACATTCCATTCATAAATTTCAAATTTGTAACAAGTATAAATTTTACTAGTTAATTATTATATTGATTATTACAAAATTGAAGACAAAGGAAGAATACTATATAATGTAGGTTTATGTGAATGTAAAATGTCAATACAAAGGAATAATTATATAATGATAGGTGGACCATAGGGGTTGGGTTCCTTAACATTGATGTATTCTATATAAGGAGGGATAAGAACGAGAAGATGGCATCAATTTTTCTTGTGTAATTGAGGACAAGGCTAAGAAGAGACAACATAGTAATGGATTGATGGCTCATGTGTGACTTTTTTTTGAAATATCTAGAGCAATAACGTCTATGGATAGGCGAAGAGTAGAACTCCAAATATTTTTTGCAATAATCAATCTTGAGTGAATAGAATGTCATATCTACATAGACCTTTGTGAGAGTATTCTATTCTAGGTGATGATAGAGTACATGATTTCCTTATTAGAAGTAATTAAAATTTTATCATGGTATAATTTAATTATAAATATTTAAAATACTAGATGTTTACAATCAATTTTATAAAGGGTTATGGGCTTCTTAGTTTTTTTGCTCGAATTTTAAATATTGAGATAGAAATTTGTAATGAGAATATAATGACCTCAATTCCTTGTGCATGCTATAAGTATCTACTATGTGTATTCTTTTCAAATCGAATAGAAATATGATCAACTTTGTTTTAGCTAACGAAAAAACACACAAACATATTCTATTATATAATATTTTTTGTTATTGTTAACAATCTTATTATCAATCATGGTTTATTTAGAAAACAACATATATTAAACTATATAATGAATTATTAAATTCATAACTATTTAATATGGGTTGACTTTCAATGATGTTTCTATGGATCATCTTATGTTGTTGTGGACTGTTTAGAAGTCATGTCACTAGTAAGTTAATTTTTCATGTCTCCTTCTCATGTTTATACAAAATAAAGTAGAGAATGGATGGGAATATTTAATTCATGATACTAAAAATGGGATCACAAATTATCTTAAGTTTAAACACAATATATTGACAACGTATCCATGTGAGAAGTACTAGAGTAGAGGGATTGGATCAACCAAGCATTTTCAATATATGAAAATATTAGGCTTCAAGAGTTCATGTGTTGTAGTGATGGATGCATTAAAGAGGGATAATAAAATTAACTCAAACTACTATAATGGGATATTGATGGGTGGAGGTTAAGTTGTACCTATTATGGGAGCCTCATCTTTAGTATCTCTTTTGTCTATATGTTCTCCTTGGGTGATGGAAATTTTTCACAAAACTCTTTTGAGTGTTAACATTTGTTGATTACATAGTCATGTTGTTTCATTAATAGAATTATATTTCTTGATAAAACAAGTAGAAAAAATCCTACTGGTGTGTTAGGATTCAAAGTAATTTTTCCTTCCCCTAATATTATTTTTTAACTTAAGGAGGTGGAGGATTTGTAGGATGTCATATTTTGTTATTCTAAGCAATGAGAGCAAGCCTAAATGAAATTTAGGGCCTCAATCTAGAAACCTGGTGAAAGAGATAGTTGTTCGGTAAAATATGTTGATATTGTTGTCAAGATCTCGGATGGTGCGTCCTACCAAACTTAATCACACCCGACCTAGTCAAGGTAAAACATTTTAAACTTTGAAGTTCCACTTTAATTCTTCTCACTAAGTTTTTACAACAATCTTAAAGGGACCTTGGTAAAATAAGTCCGTTGATGATTAGTCATGACATTCTGGTGTAATAATACTTGTACATACCATAGAGTACATAACTCCATATCTATAACTAACCTTTTGTATATATGTGGATGATATTTTGGTTATGGATCACACAGTATCTTGGTGGAAAGATGTTTGGATCCATATGACCATGGTGATAATATTTAACATGTGTGATTAGTGGAGACCCAAAATGCACACTTGTACCTAGGATATAAGATTATGTAATCCTTTCTTGGATGAATTCATTGTCAAAATTTAAGGAAACATTGTATACTTGACATTTGGACTTTTGGATGCATTGCTTGGATGACTTCATTCTTAGTATGGAGTGTAGTACATGTACATGGGACCTTGGTTTATGGATGATCCCTTTATGGACACACTTCTTGGACTACTTCACTCTTAGGGTTGGGGGCAATGCCCATACACAAGAAGTTGACTTATGGGGATAAATCATAGATATAAAATTTGAGAGAAATGTGTTTCAAAGAGGATGAAATGGTGGGATCCCCCCTAGTAATGTAATGGGGTCCATAATCATTAATAATATTATAAGTATGGTGGTCATTTAATGTAATGTATACAAAGTCTGTTATGTTAATTATTATTAAATAATTCATACTAGATAGTTTTCATGCGATAAATGTTATATGGCCTATTCATTAGCATATGCACCAATAGTGGTTAGAATTTATGTTTTATAAAAGAATAGAATTTGAGTCCTCCTTATTGGATTTGTTAAGTATAGTGGTTTTATTAGAGCATTAGTTCATTGGGAGGTTTCCCTTGAAGAGGAAAAGGAACAAGAGTTTATCTTTCCATAAAATGATTACCATACCATGTTAACTTACCTTGATGGTTTTGGATTCAATGAAGTAAAATGAATTTTTATCATATTATTAGAGACATTACCTCGCAGTGAATTCACGCACTTGAAACTTATGGAGACCTTTTCTAATCCTTACACCTGTCTTTATCTCAAGATTTGGATCTCATGAATGGTCTAAGACGCATATGCCCAGACAATGGTGAAGGTTTTCTTGAGCTTGGTCATGGTAACTACCAACCCGATCCATGCTGGCCGAGGTTCATTCACACTATTTTCTATAGGGTTTCTAGACAACTTCTACCTCACAGGTTCCAAATGTTTAGCAAGGTAACCTCTGCACCCTTCCCTGTGAAAGTTTATCACCGGTTTCCATAATGGCGATGTAAGGTTTACTAACGAACCTACTAATGTTTATGTGCTAATTTTCTAGCTTTCATTTCCTCTTACATGGGGTTCTGATAGTGATATGTAGCTAGAGAAAGTGCCTTGGTTCCGGTTTTCATGGGAAATTTCTCCAACAGAAAGAAGTCCAAATCAGGTATTCACTGCTAACCCTCACTGGGTTACCCAAGACTTCGTTATGGCTTGGTATTATGTACGCAATTGATGGAATGGTTATGATATGTTACCTGCAGTTCAACAACCCTCCTTTTTTAAATGATTTCGGGTTTGTGTTGGTGTTCCACCTATCATTTCACTTATGGCTGACGAATTTCCAGTAGTCATGTTCAAGATTATATTACTCTGGTTTTTCTAGGTATTTCATAGACTTATGGTGACATGAAGAGTTAGGGTTTGCTTGTCCTATTTCCTTAAAAGTGTAAATGGTCGTAATGGCCACTTGAGCCTAAGAGGTTATTCTAGGTTTTGGTCTCCATTGACACATCTGTTAGACTTGGTTATTAATTTTGGGTCTGTAATGTAATTTCATTAAGTTTCGCTCCTTCTTAGCTAGTTAACATTTTAGAAGGAAAATTAACTCGGGTCAAAACCTTTTTTTTATATAGTTGTGTCAGACTCTGGCGTTACGGCTTCAACACAATTAGAGTGACTCTATATGGTTAATAGTACTACAATCCAAATTGCTTAATGGTTACAGTAGTTTATATATTGTTAATGGTGCTACCATGTCAATCATTAGAGGGGTTGAACTATGAATGTGGTTCTTATTACTATTTGTTACTTCATGCAATTGTCTTATTATTTACAATAGCGTAGACATGTTCCTCTTGAATTTTTGGGTTTGATAGAATGTGAATTATATTTGAAACATGTTATTCTATTATGTATTTTCTTCTGGATTATACTACATGTTTCCTTCATTATTTATTTTTTTGAGGTTTATACCCAACCACACCCTCCATCTAACATTCAAGACTTTTAGAATGTATTTTGGCTAGGCCACTGCCAGGCTAGGATAGAAAACTAACCAAGTTTCCCTACTGGTCTTCCTCATTAAGCTTTCCCTCAATTCTACTGTCCTTTTTGTTTTTCTATTTCTATATTAGTGAAGATAGCTTAATTCCTACTAGAGTCAATATCAAGATCCATTATTTGGTTTTTCATCATACAAAATGTGAGTTTAATTTATTTCATAGAGCATTAATAACAATCATAAAAGGAGACTCAATTTCTGCAAATTTATATAATAAATATCTACACTTATAGTTTCCTTTCACTTATCCTCATATAACACTAATTCAATTTGTATCTGGTTATCAACTATACATATGACCCATAGAATACTTATCTGAAGCCTTGCGAGTCTACACAAACATTTGCTCCACATTTTAGAAAGTAATGTCATTTCCACCCTACCACGAGATTAGTCACAGACCAAATCCCCCTCCATGCTCTTCTCACAAGAATTATGTTCTAGGACAACCTAATGTCCTTGTCAACTCCCTCTCATCTTCCTTGTCATGCTTTATAGGACTTGCATATCCAATAAGAAATTTGGGAGATGAATGCCATCAAGGTAGAAAATCAAGAGGTTTTCAAGTCATTTATTTAGGGTTACCACTAACATAGTCCCACAATATGATCCACACAATACCTAAATTGGGGTCTAGTGCTATTTCAATTAATTATTAAATGATCATTGTGGGCCATAATTCAAAGTTAAATGTTATGACTCTTCATAGGATATTATTGGAGATACTTGAGGAGACACCTCTTTGGATAAAGGGTTAAGGAAGGACTTTGACTTCAATATCGAACCATCAACCATATCCTCAACATTTGTCCCATCAACCATATCCTCAACATATCAAATCAACAATCAAGAAGACAATTGAGGTGAAGCATGGGCATCCTCTCTCGCCCACGATGTTCAGGATATATATCAATCTATGAATGCCTCTACATTCCACCAATTGTGCATCAATAAAATTTTGGGTTGCCCCACTGTCCGCCAAGATGGATACACGTTGTCCCTGCAATGTGCCTCTGATTGCCAAAATTGCAAAATTGGGATTTTCCATGTCAAAATTTTAATTCAAGACTCGCCATGCATTGGAAGGCCATTAACAAAATATTAAGACATTAAAAATGAATAATTGACACAATACCAAATACAATACATACATTGAGTTTTATCTCACAAGGTATCTAGATGCTAATTGAGCAAGTTCACATGAAGAGAGAAAGGCAATGTCATGATAAATTGTTCAATTTGTAATCAAGAGCACTATCTAGGATAAAGGAGAAGTAACATTTATTTTATTTCTCATATACAAAGGAAAAATTATGAAACAATGTCAAATGCCTTTCGTGAAGCAATGTTCTTATAAAGGGTGGGGAATTTGGGTATAGGGTTATAGGTTTTGGATGTATTAAAATAAGTATTTGGTAAAACTAGGGGATATCTACTAAGATAGGCATGAAGTAATATTGAATATTTAGTAATAGAGAGAAAAGGGTATTCTAAATCACAAACACACTGATGGTTATTTATCTCACCACTTGAAAGGATGTTATGAGTTCAATGAACCACATGCGGGAGAAGATTATATGCTAGCAGTACTTTTTTACAGCATTTCAACTCGTATGTGAATGGAGAGGACTTTGCAAAGGTTTTTTTGCGAGGGTCAAGGGTTTATAGGCTTTGATAGTTTATCAAAATGGTGGCATGAGGAGGATTTATCCAATGCAATATGATCAGAGGAGGTGGATTCAGTTGTAGGTTTGGACATGGTGAAGATGCTAAAGGTTTCGAGGTTCGTTCTACCAGCTAGAAAGGACAATGATAATTGTTCTTTGTTACAGAAGAGTAAATTAGACTCCTCTTCTTTGGAAAGATGTATACACAACAAGGGGGAATTATAAAATGCATATGTGCCTTTCGACACCACCGCCGATGACATTTTATCATGAATGGGTTGTCGTGTTGGTTAGCTGGTGTTGGGGCATAATATGATGGAGACAATCAAGAAATCTACTTTCACTACGGAAAAGGGGCAAACAAGAAGTTAATTTTTTTTGCAAGTAAATTCTAAATACATTATCACATTAGTTTAGTGGTTGTCATTTATTAATATGATCATGGTGGGTCACACCTTCTAAGCTAGATGCTATGACTCTTCATAGGATATTATTAGAGATAATTTAGGAGAGACCTCTTTGGCTCAAGGGTTAAGGAAGGATTTTGACTTCAATATCGAACCATCAACTATATCCTCAACATTTGTGCCATCATGGATGGGGGGAGACATTTCGATTCAAAATTCTTCTTCTACTTTGTAGGTTTTTCAAAGTTGTTTGATGTTATCTTGAGGGAGGCATTGTTCCATGGATGATATTGGCATTTCAAAGATTTTGTTTACTATTATTATATGTCTATTAGTTTCTTTAGGACTTTTTTCTTCTTCCTTCTTCCCATTTAAAGTGGGCAAGTATGCGCTTTAAAATTCCCCAATATGGTTTTACATTTACCCAAATCCACTTCCTTGTTTTGTTTGTTGAGGCAATTTTGACTTGGCCCAAGTGATTTCTTTCTACAAAATATAAGATTTCCTTGCCATTTTTAACATTTACTATTAATTTGCTTTCCATTTTTGAATGAGGCCACTCACTAAATATCCTCAATGAACATAACGCACGAACCTTGATGAATCCCTAAAAGAACAGTCCCTCATTCATCCGTAAAAATCATTGAATTTCGCTTCAAACAAAACACAATAGCGCTCAATACTAAACTACCCACATAAATGGCGTTGAGATTTAATAAAATTTACTCTGAGTCTAAGTTTTTTATTCCTTCTTGAGTCAGAAAAACCACTACCAATATCAAGTTGGTAAAAGAAAGTAGTATTCGTTATCCAAAATCATAGTGTAGTGCCTTGAATCCCTAATGTGGCTGATACTTTGATTAATTGAGTTGGTTTATCAATCCTTTGTCTCATGGATAGTTGGGACAACTTGATTTATTGATTTAGTCGATCTGATCTCAGTGTTAACTATGGCAGCCGAATTTGAATCCATGATCCATTTGTCGTTTGTAGGAAAATCACGATTTCATTGAAACCATCAAGAGAATATGGACAATTCTTCATGTTCTTACCCTCCAACATAATTATATTATCCAACATTATAAAACATATAAATTTATATAAAATATGTATCAAGTTGCATGAGGCAAATCTACTTTAAAGGATCACAACCTATGATCTCGAGCATGAATTCTAACCAGTCAAGATAATTAAACATTTGACCTTTTAATAGAAAATGTGTTTTAACAATGGGAACCCAACTAACTAGGCTAACCCTTAAGACTCTGTATTTTTACCATTCACTTTGAAATTAGAGAAAAATAGTTTTAAATTTGTAAAATTACTAGCATTATAAATGAAATATTTATATCAAACTCATTTTTACATTAAAATAAAACTTTTACTAACTTAAAATTAAAAAATTTGTATTACCAAACCAAACCAACAACCAAAAAAGACACATAGACAAAAAATAGTCAGAAATAACAAGTACTCAAGGTGTCAAGAAAAGAAATATGTGTAAAAGACACTCATGTTGATGAGAACACATTTAACATAATATCAATGAATTTTATGGTTAAAGGCTTACATTAACATAAGATTTAGCGTAGGTTCTAGATAGAGCCACATTCCATCGAGGGAGTCTTATGCCTCCCATCCTACCTTATCTTTCAATTTCAAGAACAAATGTCTTTCTACTGGATAATTCCGCACACTCCAATAGCGAGCACACTTCGAAGGGGTCAAATCCCATTACCTCAGTCCAAGGTAAGAATCCTCTGAATCAAAATTATCATCCACTTCCTTGTCAGAGATTGGTTCTATTTTTGGAAGTTGTTCAAAGACGAAATTTTAAAGAATTTATGCTTTCATTGCAAAAGTTTAGTTGTTTTCATGATTGACATGATTTTGTCCAACTGGTTGTGAATACAATTTTACAAGCTCTAGGTTTTAAAGTGAGGGTTTAGGGTTTTGCTGGTAAGTTTGGAGAATAATGTTTATATCCTATAGAGCATTATGAATGCCTATGATTTGGCTTTAGTCAAAGTTTTGGTAGCTTTGTTAAGGTTTGCAGGCTTGTTTTCTTTGTGAGCTTTTGTTGGATGCAAACGTTTTATTCTCGATTTGTTTAATATCAGGTTTATTTAGCTATGCTTATCTAGTTTCAAGGAAATGGAGGCTTAGTGGTAGTGAAGGGAAATATGCAATTGGGAAGAAAGAGAAAATATGGTTTATTTTTATTTTTGTTGGAACCTCTTTTTGTTGTTCATCTCATTTGTTTATCGATAGGGATGATGTAGGTGCTCGTGATAACACTAGTTGAGACAGGCCAATGGGTTGTTGTTTAGGGATGATGAAATTCACATGCCGGGCTACCTTGATGATTCACTTTTCCTGGAGGTGCGAATTAGTTGTTAGGGCCAAGATTAAGGTGCAAATTTTGGTTGATTTTGATGAAAGAACACCCCCTGGTGCGGCAAGTCAGCCAAATGGAATTCATTTGCTGTCAAGTAATTGAACTTTTGTTTGTGGTCAATTGTTTAACTGACCTACGGGTCTTTTTTACCCCATCCAATCCCTAAAATTTTTGGGCTAGTTGTAACGCTTTTTAACCTAAATACAGACTTCAAACAAAATAGTATACAATAGGCACCGCTAGCGTGATTCTGGTTGTATATAGTAGTCACCACTAGTGTGATTACCATAATATGTAGGCACCACTAGACTTTATGCAATCTCAAATGCTCTTGAAATCTAGAACTGTTGATTTCATGCCTTAAAGCACTAGATTGATGCCACTAAATTTGGATTTGATTTTTAATTGTTGTTTCCTTTGTTTCAAAACCTATTATAGTTGTTATTAATATCTTATTATTTGACTACTCTGCCATTTACCTCTGAAATAATCAAATTTACTTCTTGAATATCTACAATAGCCCCAAATTGGTTGATCCAAGCCTTAGAGTACTCTATGTTGGGTCCATATAATACTAGTGATTACCCCATTACTATTGTAGTTGTACCCCTTATTGATATTGTTGTACCCCTATTATCCCCATATTGTTATTACCGTGCCCCATAGAATCCCTCTATTGTTAATTTTGTGGCTTTATATTATTATTCTTACGTCGGTTGGGTTATATTGTTACTCCCTAGACTCCTATATATAGAAAGGAGGTTTTGTCATTAGAATCATCCAAGAATTGTTCATTTATGTAATGTAAAGGAGGTTGTCCCCTTGAAGAGGCTGAATTCCAAGGCGTTGATCTATATTTTCTTGACCTGGTTTCATAACATTTGGTATCACAGCTTTGGATTCTAGGGTTTTGGTACTCAAAATAGGTCATCGTAGAATTTTCGTTGTAACTTTTTTTTTGCGACGTTTCAGAAGCTTAAAAAAAACCATTTGAGAAGAAATCGTGCTAAACCTCCGGTCTGAATTTTAGAGCTTTTTGCGCTATATTTGTGGAGATATGATTTGAGGAAGTTGGTCTTTTTGTAGACTCCTGAATTACATTCCAAATAGGTGACCTAGGGAAAATCATCATAACTTGCTCTCTCAGCAATGGATTGAAATTTCGTAAGAAGGTCACTGTGGGAGATTTCACATAACTCTTCCTTGGAGAATCCAATTTGGATCAAACTAGTGGCATTGGAAAGAGGACACAGAGGGCTACTGCAGGTCACAATTTTAAAATTGGATGATCCAAAAGTACAAAGATACATCAGAGGCAATATCGAGCTCCTACAAAGTGAAAAAGGGTGTGTAGATTCTTTAAATTTTTGCTTAAGCTTGGTTTGAAAATTTATTTTGAAGAATTCAAAAGGCATAGTAGAGCATTATTATTGGCAACTGATGCCTTGAGGAAAGAAAATGCAAACACCTAGTAAGAAACCTAAAAACAGTAGCATGACTCATGAAGAAGAGGAAGAAATGCTACATGATATATCAAAATTGCAAGACCAAGTGCAACAAATGTCAGTATCACAAAAGCTAACAAAAGCTAAGATAAATGGCATGAAATCTAAGATAAACGGCGTGGAAGCTAAGATGAATGTCATGGAAGCTAAGATGGATGATTGGAAGAAAGATTTGAAGATAGACATGGAAGAATTGAAGATAAATATGAATAAGTTTCTACAAGAAACGGTCAATAATGGTGAAAGGGTAGTAAAGGAAACTCATGATGAGAACAAAATAAATGTTAATCGTGATTCCATAGACCCTAATGTTGGATCAAAGACCCACCATATTCCAAAAATTGATATGAGGAAGTTTAATGGCAAGGATCCCGCAACATGGATATTACAAATGGAGCAATTTTTCGATCTCAATAATGTGAAAAACACACAAAAGGTACATATTGCAACTTTATATTTGGAACCAAATAAGTTTGTATGGTATCAATGGCTTTGCTCTCGTAAACGATTATCACTTGGGCAATTTTTACGGAAGAATTGATAGCACATTATGAGGATACAAAAAGCAACACTTTTTTTAGCCAATTGATAAGTCTCAAATAAAAGGGTTCAATAATGGAGCACATTGAGGAGTTCCAAAAATTGAACATAAGGGTAAAAAATATTCCAGAGGAGCATAGGATTGATGTGTTCATAGGGATTTTAAATGATAATATCCAACATGATGTTCGCCTTTGGGAACCTGATTCATTAGAGAAGGCATTCAGGTTAGCATGAAAAATGGAAAGCAAAATTATGGCAACCAGGAAGCATACCACTCAAACTATAAAGATGGAAGTGTTGTTGCCCCTAGTCTTCCACAACCTATAAGGTTGACACCACAACAATTGGAAGAAAAAAGAGCAAAAGGGCTTTGTTACAGTTGTGATAGCAAATACACTAAAGGTCATAAGTGTGCTGAGAAGAAATTATTCTACATAGATTGTGAAGAGGAAGAAGAAAAGGAGCAAGAAAGGTCAAAATAAGAGGATATACTCCAGGAACAAGCCTAGATAAAGAAGAAATGAATCCGACCATATCTTTTAATGCATTGGCGGGAATTACCACTCCTCAAACCATCAAGATAGAAGGACAAATCAAGAAGAAAAAGGTAATAGTGTTGATTGATTCAGGAAGTACTCACAATTTTATTCATTGTAAGGTAGCAAAATAATTGAATTACTTCTTATATCTAGCACCAGAGTGTCAAGTGATGGTTGCAAACGGAGGAACAATAAATTGCTCTGGAAAGTGCCATAATATCAAGCTATCCATGGGAGAATATGTATTGACTAGCCCAATGCTTTCCATTCCAATGGGAGGTGCTGATGTTGTACTAGGAGTCCAATGGCTACAATCCTTGGGTACAATAGGTTTTAATTTTCAAGAACTTTTCATGAAATTTTCTGTGGAAGGAAAGGAAGTTGAATTAAGGGGTATTGCAGGGAAACCGGGAAAGATAATCAGCTCTAGCGGTATGACAAAGCTTCTAAAAAACGAACAAAGAGGTGTAATTGTACAATTATGTTCGCTAGATGTTTCCACATTGGAATCATCTATTTCTCCAGATCTCCAAAAAGTCTTGGACAATCATTCCAAGGTATTTGAGAGTCCCAACGGTCTCCCCCCTATTCGTGATCATGATCATGCTATTCATTTGATTCTAGGAAGTGTTCCTCCAAACATCAGGCCGTACAAATATCCCTATGCCCCAAAGAGTGAAATTGAACGTATGGTTGCAAAAATGCTACAGGCTGGTATAATTCAATCGAGTCAAAGTTCTTTCTCTGCTCCAGTAGTATTGGTGCACAAGAAGGATGGATCATGGCGCATGTGTCCGGATTATAGGGAGCTCAACAAGCTCACTATTAAAGATAAGTTTCCCATTCCTGTCTTGATGAATTACTGGATGAATTGCATGTATCAATTTACTTCACCAAGTTGGATCTTCGTTCAGGATATCATCAAATCAGAATGAAGACTGAAGACATTCCAAAAACAACATTTAGAACTCATGAGGGTCATTATGAATTTTTGGTCATGCCTTTTGGCCTTACCAATTGACCTTCTACATTTCAAGGTTTGATGAATTCCATTTTCAAACCCTTCCTTAGAAAATTTGTGTTAGTATTTTTTGATGATATACTAATCTACAGCAAGTCTTGGAAGGATCATGTTGAACATGTTGATAGGGTGCTACAACTATTGGAACAATTATATGCAAAAAGATCCAAATGCTTCTTTGGAGTCCAAGAGGTGGAATATCTGGGTCATATTGTATCTCATGAAGGAGTTAAGGTAGACCCTAGCAAAATTAAAGCCATTAA